>JAFFZR010010693.1:0-17632 GCA_018397195.1 Lethrus apterus | reverse complement strand
ATAATCAGTAGAAAAAACTACACATTTTTGATGTATTGACCAACACTGTAGCTTCTCTAATAACAAAGTTATCACATGTGCGATGACCTGTATTAATGTCGTCGTAGCTCTTTTGTTTTTCATTTCTGGGTGATAGTAGTATAAGAATATTTTGTGCAAAATTTCATTTTCTACCGACTGCTAGATAAATATACAGGCTGTTCCATTTAAAAAAATCTAATTATCTGAGTTGGCTCAGAAATGTGATGCGCAATTGTTTTTTTGTGTGAAGCATTGTAATCAGCGGAAAAATCACTGTATCTTTGCTAATTTAACCGACTCTGTAGCTCCAAAAATAACGAAGATAGCAATAGTGCGCAGATAACTTTGAACATCCTGTATAATTAGGTGAGAAAATGATACATAAACCTAATTTAGTTGTTGTTAAGTCTTAACGTGGACAAAGATTAAAAACTTAGAAATTGAATTTGGTAATGACTATTATGTATACTTAAAACTTGGATAAGAGATGTTCAATAGAAGGGGATTTTAGCTGGGGATTTTTTTTCTAACCAACCTAAATTTTTGAATTTTTGTGCCACTGACTTAGCCTTGTTCTCAAATATTTTTGAACGCTTTGTATGGTGGAGTGTTAGACATTTGGGCGCTTGCAGGTTTAAATGTTATTTCCTATTAATAAGAAATCACCATTGAAAATCTGCGCTTTAAAATAGAAAATCAGATGATGTAATCGTCATCTCAAAAGGTTAAAATCTTCAATGTTTATTCTTTCAAAAAATCCCATTTGAACAATGTTGCTAGATTATCAATAGCAAACCCAACTCAGTCTGATCCAAAATCTCATCAGTGCGAAGAATTTTTGTAAACGTCAAAAACTCTGGGCTTTCATAATGAACATTTTAATGAAGATTTTACAAATGTTTTAATTGCGTAGACAAAGAAGTAAATTAGAAAAAACAAAATGAAACCAACCCAAGCATTGTTCAATCAACACATCAAACTAGGAGTCGACGAAGCAGATCGCCACCTGATTCTTCGGTTTCTCACTGTTAGATGGAGCTTATGCATCAGGCGATCATAGTAACTGGCTTAAATATGTTGGTTTGACATGCTTTGGTCGTCTCACACAGAAGATGTACTGACGACGGGTGTAACCCAGAAACTAAAGTTATTTAAAAAGCTTTAGTTTTTGGGTTACACCCGTCGTCAGTTCATCTTCTGTGCGAGACGATCAAAGCATGTCAAATCAGCATACTTAAGCCCATATTGGCATTTACTTCTCGTTCATTTCTCATTTATCATTAGTTTTTAAGAATTTCTTGGCTGACTTTTTCGTTTTATAGATTTTATAGATACCACCATTGCTGTAAAATTATATTTTTGGAAAAACCAACTTAAACTATCCCTTTGTTGAAAATCTCGATTTATTTTTTTTTATTTTACACAATTTTCACCCACAATAAATAAAAGTTTTTAATTTTTAAGCCAAAGCCAACCGAAACCTCAAGATGAAAAAATTAAACTTGAAGAAAATTTCACACACATACTTTGAAATTTAGCCATTTTTGAAAAAGATCTTAGAGATATCTTTAAACTAAATTCTTATCTTATTTTCAATTAAGATTTGAAGATAGATGTGTTCAATTGAGCTACCGACAGGTTATGTATTTTTCCACAGATTTCTTCTAATATAACTTCAAAAATTATGACGCTCCATAAAAAAAAACAATTTTAATTCCGTTAAGTGTACGTTTCGTTCGATACTCATTTCCAATTAAGTCGAAGTAACGCCGCAACATCAACGTCGATATTGCATTACCGGCGTTCGTGATGAATGATGCGAGCGCCGCCGATTTTCAATTTCGCGAAAGAGGCGCCTCGAACGATTTTATTTTACTTTTTCTTCGTCGCAAGCAACAAACGCCCGATTTTTATCTCTTTTTTTTCTGTTTCCAGGTTATCGATGTTTCAAGACCGTCATGTTTCTAACGGGATTTATTTTCGCCTCTTGCATAGTCTACTTGATATGTCTGCAGGGCGAACTCATGCCAGCCTACGGCAATGCGGGTGAGTTTCAGCATTTCCTGTAAAAGTGACGAAATATTACAATAATTCAATTTTTAAACTACAACCATTTTAGAAACATAAAGTATGTTGTATAATTTGTTGTATTTAGTTTCTTGCCGATAGATAGCGCAATAGAAATTTCATATATACAACGCCAACGGAAAAAAATGTTGGTAGATTCAATTTTGAATTTTGAATTTTTTAATTTCATGTAATTTCAGTAAATAAGATTTTTTTCCAGGGGTTGCTTTATTTGCGGGTCTTCTCTTCGGCTTGATAACAATGCTGGTACAGTACGTTGGCCTCTTCATGGGCGGATTACACACGGGCGTCCTGGTGGGTGTGGCGGCTCTGATAGCCGCCGATCATTTCATGGAAACGAAACCTTCGGGTTCTGTATGGCTGTGTGTCGGGATCCTCCTGGCAAGCGCTTTGATTTTTGCAATTCTCAATCTTTACTTTAGAAAAGGTACGTTTTTTCGTGAGATGTTTTAAATAATTAGTTAATGTTTAAAATTTTGTTGTGTTGTAGGATTGACAATATTAGGAACGAGCGCGTACGGAGGTGCCATACTGGCAGCGTCCATAGATTACTTCGTAGAGAGAATATCGATGTTGTATTGGGTACGAGATAGAGTTACTTTGAAACCTGCTTCGCCGCCTCCTTGTTGGTTTTCCTGGCTTGTTTTTGCGGCGTGGCCGTCGTTTGTTATGGCGGGGCTGGTCATACAATGCGCCCTTACAGGAAGAGGAATTCATCATGCCGATAGTGAGTAATTTTATCCTTTCCATCGATCTTTTGGGAAAAGTGTTTTATTTTTATATTTTTAAAAAGGAAATGGAAATAAAAAAATTGGACAACATTTAATACCTCCCCTTTTTTATTCAAATATAATTCGCGTCCCCCTTTCTGTTCAAATACAAATTTTCTCCTTTTCGTTCAAATACAAATTTGCGCTTCCTTTCATCGAGTTATTTAAGGGGGGGGGGGTAATTTTAGAAAAATATTTTTTCTAGTTTTATTAATACAAAAGCAAATAATAAAACTTAACAAAAATTTAAAGAAAGAAATAATTAAGTTTCAAAAATTAGTAAATAAAAAAAAATCTTGATTGCATTTTAAATACACTATATCCATTATTATTAATCACAATACTTTCGTTTATTGTTAAATGAAGATATAAATTTTTTTAACAAGAGCGCACAGTTTTTAAAACAACCTGATGCATGAATTCATTATTGCAAAGTGAGATTTTATTTTATACATTTTTATAGTGGCTGGTGGTCGTAAGAAACCCAGAGGTCCAAATATCCATAATGGACGCACAAGGATCGATAGGGCCGAACTCAGACAGAAAAAGTACAGATATCTTTATCAAGTTAGAACTGCCCATGGCGACGTTATAAGCCAAGTAAGTATTCCACAAGAAATTTAATTTAAAAAAATTACTTGTCATGAATCAAAACATCATTACTTAGATGTCCTAGATGCATGGCAACATTAACATTTCCACAAAAAATATTGACAAGGACGTAGTTCGAAACCGACAATTTAATAATAATAATGTTTTATCAGAATTTCGTACAAGCTCTTCAAAAGAAAGATCCGGAACCGGGAACTGGAGAATGCAGCACGTTACAATCGGACGCCACCCATCTCACAATTTTACCGGATGCCCAGTTGGCAGCGCTGACGGAAAGCGAAGACGACAGCCAAGCGGAGATACCGACCCAACGATGAAAACGTTTGTCCGGCTTGCGCGGACCAAAACGATTTCATGTGACAATAATTACGGAAGAGAAAAATCAGACTACGTGTTCGTCGAAATCAAAATGCTTTGCTACCGGGTAGCTTTAAAATTGGGTTTTCCAAAATCAAAATTTTGCATAAACGGTTTAGGAGAAACTAGTCGTATGTTGGTAATTGTGATGAGAATTTTAGTAATTGATTTGTTTGTAGGATCGATCATTTTGTTTTTTATGGTTGGTGCGTCATTTTAAAACAAGCACAAAAATGAATGTACAAATTATTTTTGTCAGTTTTGTACAAATTGATTTCATAATTTGACTGAAGATCATATATTTGAAATCAATGAAATGTCAAAGTAGTAGGGGATTGACAGTTCTGGACCCTCCTCCTCATACTTCTTTGACTGCACATGCATGACTTTGACGTCCAACGACAGACAGTAGACAGATATTTGTTCAAAAGCTTTTTAAACCTGTTAGAATCCTGTCTTTGGACAAGGCCATGTATCTGATGTCGATGAGAGGGGCGGGCCCAGATCTGTTGGTTCACTACTACTTATTATTATTATTTTGTTTAACGAACAAAATATTTTTTTTGTGTTTTCGTTACTCAAGTGATTCAAATTTTCTAACACGAATCAAATTAAATCGACGTAATTTTTCTAAACTGAAAGTCTAGATATCGTACCAATAGACAAACACCCCAGGTTTTGTCAAAATCAAAAACAAAAAATTTACATGCTTCTTGTATATGTACAAAGTCATGCAACTTTTTTTCAATTAGCTCAATGTTTATTGATATCTTTAATTAGTCCGAAAAAGTGTGATAATTATTTATGTCAAACATAATCACCTGCCAATGTACATACAATATAAAAAAAAACAATTTGAAAACTTTAGTAAATTAGACATTCCGACGTATATCTTTGTGTTCCTTTTCGTGTTCGTTTTATTCATTTACTCTTACATATCCGATAAAAATGGTATTTTTCTATTTGGATTATTATTTATTGTATGAATTTTATATATTGTTGAGTAGTTTTAGTGCAGGAGAAAATTTATTCTTGAGATTCATATTTTTTTAATAAAGTGCCTTTGGCAAAAATCGTTTATTTAAGAATCGAAATTATTCACCAATTATGTATGAGAAAGGTTAAAAAAAATCTACTAAAATGTATTCATCACTATGCTTTTACATTTTGTTTATGTACAAAGATTTAATCGATATGTGACTGTGTTCGAGTTCTTTTCAAAAAAGAAACGAGTGTGATATGTAATTTGTAAATATTTAGCTTGTATAAGGGTTTTTCAATTTGTTCTTCGAACGTGTCGTTTACAGAATGAAAACGAAGAGAATTGAAAAATATTACTTTGAAAAGAAAGATCTTTGTAGTAATTTAGTTTGTGTAAATAAATTTATCAAAATAACAAAATTTATTTTATTAAAAATCAATAATTCGGACAAACTCGGCCATGTCGAGAGTTTTAATTCCTGTACCTCTACATGTTGAATGAAATAGGGGTACCACAGGGATCAGTTATGAGTCCTATGATCTTTATCTTGCAATATAAATTGCAGGGTACAAAGATATCCTTATAAGTTCGCACACCAACTTATGGTCTGATTCTACGCTAATTAAATACCATCAAACCTTTATCAACATACCAAATTAACTTGATTTAAAAAAGCCCAAATTTAAAAAATTTAACGATTGGGTCTTTGCCCAACCTAAACTAACCGATAAGCAAACCCACTATTTTTGCCAACTTTGATTAGAATGTGATTGGACGAAGTTTATATGTAACTGCTTCATCTTCCTCAAAACTACCTTTCTCTCCACTGTTTTACTAAAACATCTCCACTTCTTACCCCTTCTTTCATTACTACCATCATTTATAATTCTTCTCTTTTGTATTCCCTTCCGTCTTACTCCCTATTTTCTTTCATTTTCCCCGATGTGTTCTCTTCCCCTTGTCTTTTTCCCTTTGGCCCTTTTGACAACTTCAGTTAGCAATTTGTGTGAGCTTTCTCTTAGCTTCCTCTCAACTTTCTATTAGATTCACAATGTTGAACCTTTACACATACCTCCATATTTTTGTTCTCTTTGTCTCGTCCTTCGGTGACCAACCCTTCCCCCCCCCCACCTATTCCAGAAACATTCTTTACCCAGCCTCTCCTCTTATTTTCCACACCCTCATTTTTAACGTACCTGCTTTTCATTCTATATCCACCCTTAGTTTGTTGTGCCCTTTCCTTGTATTGTTCTTTCTTTATTTGTCAAGTCTATATGTACTTTTCGTCCCTTAAGCCTATTTTTCGCCTTTATAGCCTTCTTTTTTGCTTTGGTTTGATTTGGTTTGATTATACCTGTGTATAAATTTCCGTAATAACATTATTATTATTTTATTACATAAAAAAAAAACAAAAATTTAACATTTTTTTTAAATTAAAATTTTTTGTTGTTTTCAATGTCCGGAAAGAGCCGTAGCCGAAGGATAATGAGTCCTAATCTGCTGAGCCCTGTCCCTATCAATTTCCAAAGTTTTTCGCTTCACCATGATCTCCCTTTCCAAATTGCCGCGCGTTTTCATCAGTTTAGCTTGTGATTCCTCAGCTTGCTTCCGTTGGGCGTTAAGAGCCGCCACATTCTCACTTATGAATTTAACTTCCTCCACCAACCTGCAAAATTTGAAAACTGTCAAAAAGCAGCCAATTTTATTAAATGTGTAGGGTGTTTGGATTTGGGATTGGGAACTTACTTCTACTAATCACAAACACCAATTTTTTTGCATGGGAGTGGAAAATCGATTATGGAATTCCTTTAGAACATGAAGAAAACATACCCAAATTGTGCAGGATCTCTACAATTCTCAACTCTTGGTCTTAGGTTCCGGTTATCCAGTCGAGTTTGCGCCTTCTTCATGGGAATATCCATCCTTCGGATAGCGTCGCGAAGATTATTTAAATTATTTTCAACATCAGCCAAACGCTGCAAAACCTATGAAAAAACCGAATAATTTTGTTTTAAATAAAAAAAAAAAAAAACGACCTTCTGCAAATCGTTTTCCAATCGAATCCTAATTTCGTCAGTGCACGCCACTCGTTTAGACAACGCAGCATCGACTCTATCCGCCTGCGTTCGTAAATCGCGCGCAGCGTTGATCAGAATCGCATCAAGAGTGCCTCGAAGCGCCACTGATCTTTGCCTGGTCGCTTCTGATTCTTGTAGGGTTTCACGCGTAAAATTCTCCCAGTGTTCAGCTGAAGATTGACTAACGAAAAAACATTGGAAGTACTGATCGGTTTTTACTTACTCATCAGGAAATCTGACTGCTCCCGGCTTGAAGAGCATAATATTGGATCGATTGTTAAGCGCCACGTTGATCGTTTCTATTTGATGTGTTTGCATCTTGTCGCTCCAGTCGTATTCCAGCCGTTGTTTGGCCGTTTTGTCCTCCAGCAATTGCATTTCAATATCTTTAAGGGTCTTTTCGAACGTCAGACGAATTTCCGCCGTCAAAGCCATCTCTTTAATTAGTTCTTCTTCAACCACATCTCGACACAATTCCGGATCCAGACGCCCGGTACGTCTTTCCAAACATTCACCGGCTAAAAAAAAAAATCAATCAAAGTCGACGCTGCAAAACTTATAACTTGCCTATAGATTCGGGCAACATCAGCACAGCTGATGCTTGTTTCAAACGTCTTCTTTCCTGTTCCGTCAACGTTATTTCTTCGGACGCCGCGTCGATCGCCCTTTCCAGCTCACATTTCCATCGATGGACTTCTTTTTCGCGCTGTATGAGTCTCTTGGTCGAATCTTCTTGGTTTTTATCGGCTTCAGCTCGGGTCTGCTCCAAACACTGTCTGGTATTGAATTCGACTCTAAAGCAAAAGATTTTTTTAAAAATAAGCCCTTTGGACACACACACAAACGTACAAATTTGCTCTATGCAGTTCGTTTCCGGCTTTGTCCAGCATTTCCTTATTATGGGTTCTCCATTCCCCTTCGCTGAATCTCGTAATGGAATATTTATCCACGACGGGTCGCGTACCCGTTAATCCGGCCAAAGGCCCCCAATCCAATCTTCCGGTTGCCCACGCTCCCATACCCCCGGAGTCTTGATCCATCCCATCCGGTAATAAATCTTCAGGTTGCGGCAAATAACAAGCGGGTCTTCCTTCGTGCGCAACGGGTCTGAGTTCATTTGGAACCGGTGGTTTGGCGTATGGGTCTCCTTGATCATCGGGGCATATACCACCACCCAACATTTTTTCTTCGCAAGGGCAAGGTACTTGTCCTTTATTTTTCAATATTCCCTTAAGAGGTTTTTCAATTTCGGCCCCCCTGTGTTGCTGATTGCTTCTAGGTTGATCAGCACTTCGTAATTGATCACCACTTTTACGTTGATCACCGTTCGATGATTGTTTGTTCACCTGATCCAAACTATAAGGTGAGGTGGGGCATGGTGTTTCGACTGGTTGGGTTTCTATTTTTGCGCAAGGACAACTAACACCGTCGGATTTGAAAGGTCGCACCGATACATCTGGATGTTCGTCCGCTCGAGTGATTCCCAAAGCGTGATCTTGTAAAGTGACTCTTTTCTCGAGCAAAACGTCCGGTTTGGGAACGGTTTGTTCTTTCATATAATCACCTTGATTTTTCGCCTACGAAATGAGAATAATTTGCAAATCTAAGTTTTAATTGAAAGAAGCTACTATAAGTTTTTGTATGCAATTTAATTTAAATAATCAAATTTGTGCAACAAAAAAAAATCGTTCCGCGCTTAATAATTGTTTAAATTTGTAGATTATAACAAAAAAACTGCAATAGGAAAAATAAAATTTGTAAAAAAAGACAAAACCTTAACCTTGACTTATTTCCAAAGTTGGTTTAACTCCAACAAAATTGATAAAAAGACGTTTGTTACACAAAACATATTGAGCTTAAAACAGTGTTTGTGATCCTACTTTACTTTCGATCATAATGATACCTAATTTCTTAAGAGAATTGATCAAAATTAAAAAAATATGTTACTTACAATTGCATCGAATTTTCCAAGATGGGGACACGGCCCACAAGAACGCGGAGGATACTCTGCCATGGTTTCGGAGCAGATCCTTATATATGATCACCACCAATGTTTGATCGATAATTTAAAACAGTTGTCACTCATGCATGACGTTTGATCAATGATTGTATCCTCATAGTGTACTAAGGATAATTATTTCATTTTTATTTCATTAATGGAAAAAAATTGAAGTCTAAATTAAAAAAAAAAAACTTCTACGCTCTTCTGTCCAATCTTGAAAGTATTTGGAAATATAAGGTAAACGCTAAAAGGAAAAGTGTTGCGATTGTAAAAAAAATGATTTCTAATAAATATTACACGAATAGAACATTGCAAAACTCAATGGAATAAACTAAAATAGAAGAAAGGGTATAAAAGCATCAGCACGATCAATACTAGGGTGTATATGGGGATTTTTAGCTGATAGGAAGAAATGGCAAAACCAGACAAATTTGAATTGGAGTAAAAGAATCGCACACAAAGGAAGCTTCTACTTAAAGGCTTAGATAGATTGATGTATAAGAGAAATATTTGCAGATTTGGTGCTACTATTTTATTTTATTATTTATTATATTTTTTATGCAACTCTTGTTGTGCCACCTAAAGAGGTCGAACCGAATTACAGTGTGGGACTATCCCAGCAATCGCTGCAAAGATTAGGAAAACCTGAGGTTTGTTCGAGCAGACAGTACCGAACGGTTTTGGATTTCGTTGGCCTATCACAGAGGGAATTTCAGTTGCTTGAAGTTAGTCATAAATGAAATCCCAAACCGTTCCGGATTGTTCCGCTTGTGGAAAATCTAATAATAGGCGCGTTCGGAAGGACAATTCAAGTTATAAACATTGTAAACTTTATCTCTGAATAAATATAGTGTCCCTAGATATATAAATATCCTAAATTTTTTTAACTTTCCAACCAATTTATGGAATAAACACAGATGACAAGGCCACAACACAAGGCCCATACAAATACAAATTCTTAGCTATCTTTTTCTAATACATCGATGTTTATGGTGTAACATCTTTATTTAGTTTTTGCTATGAATATCGTCAATACGCCCACAGCAGCCAATGTAACAACTATGCGATTAAATTTAATTATATCGTTTTCTGACTCATTATTGAGAGTCAGAAAGCCTGGCCCATTTTGATAAACGTAACGGAAGAAGTGCATATTGAATCATACTTGAGATATTCGTCCACACATCTTTCTTTAATGTTTTATGGTTTTCTGTGCGTTGGTATTGCAGCAAAAATTGATCGGATTTCGGGTTGGAGAAAATGTTAAATATCAACTACGCCGCTCGTTATAATTGAATCATCTCCGATTTTCTTCGACGAAATGGATTTCAACATGAAAAAAATGGTAAAAGATGCCGGCGCCGTAATAAGCCGTGTCGTACAGGTATTTAAATTATCGAGGTTATGTCTTTCTTTCTTTTGTTTTCGTTTGTCTTTTATTCTCCTTACCGTCGTATATTAAATGATGCAGATGACCGAGGAAAAACTGGGCACGTCCGAGAAAACCGAACTCGACGCACACTTTGAAAATCTGTGGGATCGCGCGGACACTACTCGAGCGTGGACTGAAAAAATACTGCGAAACACCGAAGCGGTTTTGATTCCAAATCCCGGTAATCGCATCGAAGATTTCATATACGATAAGATCGAGAAGAAACGACCCGCTCGTTTGAGTAATTTGGAGTACATGGGTTTGGATATGATAGAAGCCGGTAACGA
This sequence comes from Lethrus apterus, assembly GCA_018397195.1. Lineage (NCBI taxonomy): Eukaryota > Metazoa > Arthropoda > Insecta > Coleoptera > Geotrupidae > Lethrus > Lethrus apterus. Next base: position 7,003 of record JAFFZR010010693.1, on the reverse strand, counting down.
GTTTGGGCCTGGTACTTCTTATGGTAGCACGTTGATTAAGGTTGGACAATCTGAACAAAAATTGGGACAAACAGAAAGGGATTTTATCGGGAGTGCCGGTATGTGCTTCACTCAACATTTGAGAAAATTCCTCGAGGGTGAAATGAAGACTATTATGAAAGAGAAAAGCCTTTTAGAACTCAAAAGGTATAACATATGAAGTTGGTTTAAGATTATCAATTTTTTCTTTTAGATTAGATCTCGATGCTTGTAAGAATCGTGTGAGGAAAGCTAGAAGTTTGCTAGGCACACCAACGGTAAGTGAAAATCACCGGCTATAAGTAGGTAAATGTTGATAATTTTTTTGTGCTGCTTAGAAGGATGGTGTTTCACCAGAATTTCTTTTGGAACAGGTATAAAGTGTACTTAGCATGTCTAGAAACAATCGAGTTTAAAATGTACACAATGAATTTTTATGCTAGAAGTTTAAACAATTGTATTTTTAGGCTGAAAGAGATTTACGAATCGCACAGTCGGAGTTCGATCGCCAAGCGGAAATCACTAAACTCTTGCTGGAAGGCATCAGTAGTTCACATGCGGCACATCTACGATGTCTTCAAGAGTTTGTGGAAACTCAAGCACGTTATTATTCACAGTGCACCACGATCATGATGGACTTGCAAAGAGATCTTTCTAGGTAGTGCTTAAGTTTTATCACGTTTATTATGGTAGTTCATGGGCTATTTATATTGTTTGTTGCTTTGTTTGTTTGTGCACGTAATGTTTTTCAGCGTGAAACGACCCAGTCCGATACTTCGTGTTAATAGTGAAGAACTTGATCCTCCTGTGCCTATTAATACACGTGCAACCACTCCTACAACATTCACCTCTGCTTCTTTTGTGGCTGCTGATGACATTAGCTTTTCCATTTCTTAATTACTTTGCTAAATATATTTTGTGTTTTGTGATGCGAACACCAGGCGTCGTTGCTGTTCCTACATCTAAATTGTGTAGTAAACAGTAACGACGCCTGGTGTTCTCATTCAAAACCTCCATTTTAAGCTTGATATATATTTTTATGTTATGATTTATCTACTTGTGTATGAATCATTGATTACTAATCAATGTCGAAAGTTATATATTTTTTTTAAAATTTGTACATTTATATAATTTGTAATGGCTTGTTACAAACATTTCATTTTATAGTGTAAAGTATTTATTTTATGCTATACAGCCTTGCCTCTGTATCCGGCGGTGCCCCATATAACCCCACAATACCCACAATCAACGAAGACAACATCCAGAACGACTTAAAGAAGGCTCGTGTATTGTACGATTATGATGCCAAAGATTCTACTGAATTAAGTCTGTTGGCAGACGAGGTATAATTAAAAGTTATATTTGATCATAGTTGATTTTTCTTTGTTTTTTAGATAATATTAATAAAGGAAATTCCGAAAGATGATGATTATTTGTGGGGCAACAGGGGTCAGCAAAAAGGTCGCGTTCCGAAGGCATTCCTTGAAATTATATCGTAAAATGTTGCTCTCTATAACTTAACTTTCTTGTAACTTCCACACATTTAATAAGTCCGAAATGTTATTCTTAAGCATATTTTGTTTATTTGGATCTGCTTGACATGGCAGATTCCAATCAAACGTTTAAACTGTCATGACATTGATGAAGTGTTGTATATATTTGTAATTTATTTAAATTAATTATTTTAGGGAAATATTGCAATAATTAGTCAATATATCGATGTAACCGTATCACTGCGCCTGGGCTTTAAAATTGTTCACTAGTTAAATATCTAACGTTGAAGATTTTATGGGATTCTAGATTTGCTATAGTTGTTGATATGTAAATTGTTAAATATTTCCATAAGTTGTTTGTATCATAACCAAAATATTTGTATGTAGGGTCGTTAACGAGAGATTTTGATTTTGGTATGAGTCGTTTATGGTTTATAATATTCCAATACTCTTTAAAATTATTCATAAAATAACTTTTGTCCAAAGCTGTTTTTTATTCATTGTCCATTTTCAACTTGTCAATTTGGAATGTTCACTAAAATTATACAATTCCATCAACATTTTTAACTATATATTATGAAAACATTATCACAAATTTTAAAGTAAATAATAAATACGAGTGGAATAAATTAATAATTAGTTTTATATTTTTTCATCTCGACCATAATATGATGAATATTGGTCAACTGGGTTCTTGTATTTGGCGCCAAAAGTTTATGAAACCTATGATAATACTGTACCAATTGAGTTAAAGCCAACTGCAACAGACTAGAACCTGTAACAAGATTCGGAAACGACAACAAAACTTCCCTGTTTAGTTCTTCCAACGACTTCTTCCAATTCGCCGAGAAATTCTGCACCAATCCTAACGACTTCGTTTCATACATTTTTAACTCTTCTATTTGACCTTTCTCGCTCAAATGCTCGCATTCCTTGACGAATTGCATCATTTCACCAAAATGTGGGCTCAAAATTTCTTCGACGTATTCGGCGCTTTTCGTCGACAATCTCGCACGAAACGACTCCGCTTCTTTGGAATTATCTCTTGTACGTTCCATTATTATGTTCAATATCATGTCGTAATTGTTAATCAGATAAATTAATTGTTCTTTGCGTTGTGGAAAAATACCGGCCATTCGTAGAATAAACAATTCCACTTCTTCTTGTAGTTCGGCCAGTAAACGATTGACGAGTTCATTTGGGAAATTTTCACTTATACCTACTAATGCTGCACTAAATTCTGCATAACGACGAGTTATCTAAAATAATTTTTTAATTGCAAATTTTGTACAATTCATGCATTCAAATTTACTTACATAATGTGGACCCATTTCTCTATTAAATTTGGTTGGATCACAATCTCTAATACTGTTAATATTCAATCGAAAAACGTGTTCAAATCGAGTGAGAATTATGACCTGTAACGATTCCCAATATTTATCCAAAGCTGGGACACATCTCTTATGACACATCAACTGATATCGTAGAATTAAATGAAAACAAAGAAACAATGCTATGGTATCGTAACAATCGATGACAAAAGTTTCCAAGTTTTTCTGCAAAACTATCGATTAAAATTGTCGTACATACATATAATATTTATACCATTAATAGTTGTAAGGTTTTACCCATTATTTGATTGAATAATGCCAAAGCTGGTTGACCTCGTACAATGAAAAATTCACTAATAAACAGATATTCCCGACATGCATTATCAACTAAAGCATATTGCTCACTTCTGAACAACGCCTCGTAATGATACTAAAAATCAGAATGAAGATATGAAACAATTTAGAATAGATTCTTACTCGATTTTTAGATTGTGTGTGCGGTACAATAATAGGTGCTTCTAACTGCTGTGCTAAAACATCTCCACGATTTCCAATAGTAAAAACCGTTCCTTTGTGTTTCAAGCTAGTTTTGTGGAAGAGACCTCTACCGGCGGTGTCTTCAATTCCCATCAAATCTTCTTTTGTTGTACATTCTTCATACTGTAATTTCATGATACGTCCTGAATAAGATTTAAAATACGAAAAGTAAATTTTGCTCATTGTATCGACATACTCATTGCAAATTTCTTGGGCGACGTTTCTTTCATTCGACAGTATAAATTCAAAGAAAAATTTATACTTCAATAACACGTTTTGGGGAACCTGATAATTGGCCATCGGTTTTCTAAATTTGTAAACCTGCTCGAGTAAATAAGTTCTGATTTTCGCCATCGCTTTGATTTTTAATTTCTCCAATATTTCTTTAACGTCCAAGCAAGATTTTGACTCTTTAAAACTTTGCTCTTTGACAAAACTAATTTTGTGATTTAAGACTTGTAAATGGGATAAAAATTCAGTATCAGTGACGGCACATTCCATAATGCCGTTTATAAGTGAATCCGGAACGACCATATCATCTATAAATTGACTCAATTGTCCACGAATGGCTTGTCGGTTACTTAATTCCTGACTCATGCTAATTGACTTTCGTTGCAATGATAATATTTCGCTGCTTATGCTGCCCAAGTCGTTCTGGAAACCCAAAAGCATGTCTTCCATACGTTCCAAGATCTGATCGCATGCCGATATTTGATTGTGGAGACTTGCTATATTTTGACTTTCTTTGATATAGTCTTGGATCGATTTGTTTTCGACTTCTTTCAATTCCTTTTCGATTTGTCTGGAATAATGTCGCAAGTCGGTCCCGGTTTTTAGTATTTCTTGGACGACATCGTCTTCTAAATTTTGTTGAATTTGCATGTCGGATTCGTCAGATCCATTCAACTTATTCATTTTTGTGCATTGATATAAAACACGTCAACAAAACCCATAAAAGTCAATTACAAACCTGACAAATGTCAAACATATTACAGATACCTGTTAACTGTTTTATCGACGGGTGCATATTTTTTCTTTAATGCGAGAGTAAATAATTGAATTGTAATTAGTACGATAGCGCCACGAGATAACATTTGTTTTTAAATTTATTATAAATGTATTTTGAATACACCCAGTCCGCGTTTTTCTAATGTATACTTCTTTTCAATCCGTTAGATGGCGCAAAACGTGGTTCTCAATCGTATAATAAAATGTATACGACGTGACGGTGGGTAAAGCAGAAAGTAGTTGCCTTTCTTTTCTGTGCGATAAATTCGCCATAATGGTAAGACTTTTGAAGTTTTCAGAATTTGTGTATATTTAAGTCATCTTTTGGTAGTTTGTGCTTATTTTTTGTAATTAGTACATGAAAACATGACACTTTGAAACTGTTGTATTATTGTTAATTTGTTTCTTAATGCCACAACATAACCTTTTAAAAATATGTGTTTTGTAGTCGCTCGTTATACCAGAGAAATTCCAACACATTCTTCGTATCTTGGGTACGAACATCGATGGTAAACGTAAAGTACAATTTGCTTTAACTTCAATCAAGGGTGTTGGTAGACGATATGCGAATATCGTCTTGAAAAAGGCCGATGTTGACTTAGACAAACGTGCCGGAGAATGCTCCGAAGAAGAAGTTGAGAAAATCATTACTATTATGTCCAATCCACGTCAGTACAAAATTCCTGATTGGTTCTTAAATAGACAAAAGGACATAATCGATGGAAAGTACAATCAGGTTAGTGTTAGTTTTTATTAAAATGTAATGCACATTTAAACGGCAAATTGTTCTTATTTAATGTACTGTTTGCTGGTAGCATGTGCAAAATTAACGTATAAGGTTGTTGCTATTATTTACATATCAGTATGTGTGGACCGGTCACTAATTTGTGAAATCTGCGAAGCATATACTGGTGATATAATTACTGCAACAACCTAAGCATTTTTGCGATATTCAACATTAATGTAATTTTATTTAAGACTAGCTGTACCCGGCCACGCGTTGCTGTCACTCCGTCTGGTAAAATATTTAGTGTAGCGTGTGTTGCTTTTACGTCCAACAGATGGCGCTGATTTTAAAAACATGTTTTACCTGTCACATGTGACATCTATTAATATAAAAACGCGCGTATTCGAATGCAACGTTGTGTCAAAATTTCAAAGCAATCGGTGAAGAACTTTCAGAGATTTAAGATTTTGAACAAACGAACATTACATTTTTATTTATATCGATTATTTATCACTGAACCAGATATTCATCTTGTTTATTTTGTCAATTTAGCTTACGTCATCGAATTTGGACTCAAAACTTCGTGAAGATCTTGAACGCATGAAGAAAATCCGTGCACATAGAGGTATGCGTCATTATTGGGGTTTGCGTGTACGTGGACAGCACACCAAAACCACGGGTCGTCGTGGACGCACGGTTGGTGTATCTAAGAAGAAGTAAAATGTTCTTTATGTTTATTTAATAAAAATTTTAAAAATTAATTTTTTTTGTCTAATTTTTTTTATGGGGTGGGAAATTTTTGGATAAGTTTAATTCAGTTTGAATTTTTGTGGAGTGTATTTTTGTATTGTATTGTATTGTATTTTTTCATCTAATTATTGATGGTTGTAGGGATTGTATCAAAAAGCGATAATAATATAAATATTTTATTATATCTAGGTATACACTATAGTAGATTAAAAAAAAATCGAATAAATGAAGATGTATATGTACAAGATGAATCGATAGAAACGTGTGTCGATAAAATATTTACGATTGCCACAATTAAAAGATTCAAACGGTGTAATGACTACAGAAGGACATCTACAGCGTGGATGACTCCATTGGTTGTTGGTATGTTCTGTGTGGCGATTAAATCGTTGTTGACTTTCACTTTACCTGAAAAAATTTAAATAGTCAAAGTTCTACACTGATGCATTCGGTAAATAAATGAACAAATTTGCGTAGTTTTATTTGGGACAAAGTCTAGCATGCAATGGCACGCGCTGCAAAGTAGGTTAATTAGCGTGCCATTAGATGCAGCTAGAGAAAGATAACCAAAGAAAGTACATGTTTGCGAGACGTGCCTTTCACCAATTGTTAAAAAAAATCCCTTTCATTTCAAGCAGATAAAATCAATCGACGTCGTCATAGACTTGGATCAAATCCTTTTCCCCAATTCCCTTATTTAAATTATCCAGTTGGGTGCGCAGATTTAATGAAAAATTTGTGTTTCCCTATAAAGCTGTTTTGTGATTTGAAAACTTACCTCCCGTCTTACTGAGCGTAATTGGTTTTGTTGGCTCTAGACTGTCTTTTATTTGGTAATATCTGATTCCGTTAGTGAATAGGGTACCGGATATAATGTGCCTCATAACCAATTCCCTGGCTAAGGTTTTGTCATTTAGCATTTTTGACAAGTCGTCGCTGGAAAAGGTCGCAAAGGCACGATCTGTTGGTGCGAAAACCGTGAACGTTTTCGTCCCTGCAAGAAATATAAAATTAGGAAACGTACAAAAATGTTGTAAAGAAACGGTTGCATCGGTGCAGGGCAATATTATAAAATTAGAAAATATATATTTTCTTTAATATGGATTTTTCATTTGAGGATAAGTCCTATTGTCATAATT
>JAFFZR010010692.1:0-17796 GCA_018397195.1 Lethrus apterus | reverse complement strand
CAATACATCAAAAAAATCAAAAAAATAGTTGCGCGTCGCAATTTCGAACTAACAAAAAAAAATTTATGAGACATCCTGTATATTTTAATTGATAAAAAGTTAAATTTTACATAGAATACTCTTCTAATAGTACAACCGCAAGATGAAAGGCCAAATTTTAATATAAAATAAGTAAATGAGTGTCAAAGCAAGCAGTTCGAAAATGCGACTGGCAATTGTTTTTTGAGTATGCCATTGTAATCAGTAGAAGCTTCTCTAATAACGAAGTTATTCCATGTGCGGTGACTTGTATTAATGTCGTCGTAGCTCTTTTGTTTTTCATTTCTGGGTTATAATAGTATAAGAAGATTTTGTGCAAAAGTTCATTTTCTACCGACTGCTACATAAATATACAGGTTGTTCCATTTAAAAAAATCTAATTATCTGAGTTGGCTCTGAAATGTGATGCGCAATTGTTTTTTTTTTTGTGTGGACCGTTGTATTTAGCGGAAAAATCACTGCATCTTTGCTAATTTAACCGACTCTGTAGCTCCAAAACTAACGAAAATAGCAATAGTGCGCAGATAACTTTGAACAGCCTGTATAGTTTTGTGTATGTGTATTTGTATTATGTATTAATGAGTTTAAAAATTTACATTTTTCTACATCAATTATCGAGTGGAGCGAGATTATTTTGCTTTGAAATGGGATTGTCAGGCTCAGTATTATCAAACGGGCTACGCTGCATTATGTGTGTAACGCAAGCAGCTATTTAAAAAATAGGCACACTTTCTCTAGTTTTCTTTAAAAGATTGCATCTCATTTGAGATCTAACTTCAAGACTGATTTCAAATTGGAAGTTATGAATTTCAATTAGAATACCTCTAGAAGGTAACTAATTAATTTATTAAGTAAAATGGTTTAAGATTACAATTTTTTTTAATAAAGTTGGATTTATTTTATTTTACGTATTTAAAAAATTAAGACCAAATTTAATAAAAGTAAAATTTTATTGTTTTTTATGAAGGGATTTTTAAGTATTTTATTGTTATTTGTTGAATTTATAAAATTTGTCTTCGCATTATTGAGGCCCAAGTCTAAAGAAAAATTTGAAATATATTTTTAATTTTAAAAAAAGATAGAATTTTTAAGGACTTACGAATTAAAATTAAAATTTTAATATATTTTTGGGTCGTATTTTATTTTATTACATTTGAAGCCTTTTGAACTCTCAAAAGACAATTATTATAGCAAAGGATACATTACTTTTCCTCGTTTTCTGTCCAATTTTGACACCATTACCGTACATGCACCGCATCCTCCTTCCGCGCAACCTAACTTCGTCCCACACAGACGTACTGATAGCATTTTAAGAAAACATTTTGCGAATTTATACATATTACCTTTGCGTGACAAAAAACGTCAAAGTATGTCAAAAAAACTGTGAAAAGTTCAAAGAGGTAATAATAAAATAATAATAACAATAACAAAAGACATAACAAAAAAATAATAATAATAAAAGGATACGTTTGTTCCTCAAATAATACAGTAACGTCCATTCCGGATCTGCACATTTTTCAATAACCTGAAAAAATTCACATTCATAGGAAAATATTTTATTCATTTATTCGATAAAATGGCGGCCAGTAGAATAACACATTATTTGCTTTAATTATTACTAACTTGGATTAATTCCTTTTTGTCAGAAAGAAAATTATCTGTTGTTTTATAAAGTAGGTTACAAGACGAAGAAAAACAATTACGAGATCTTTATGTTGTACTTTTACTTTATTTTTGGGTATTAAAATCTTTGTTTTGCCATCGACATAATTTTTTTTCTGACATACTTGAAACTAAAACGGCTGTTTTTGCGGATATGGTTTTGTCTAAGGAAAATTCAAATATTAAAATTATTTCACTTAATTCTAACTTACACAATGATTAGTAAAATATCTCCAATTATAAAATATCCCATATTATAAAATATTCTAATTTTTTTTCTTAAAAATATTTGTAATTTCAGCTATTACCAATTATTTTATCGACCACTATCTAATCTAATTGTCGATAAATAAGATCTTTCGAATTATAAAAGAAAATTCCAGATAATTCGACTTGTTTTAAAGAAAATTGTTACCTTCTTTCCATTGATGAAAAATATCAAATCGTTGGGTTCTTTGGGCACCATAATGACACCGTTTTGAAAATTGAATAACAATCGAGCTTACACCACGCCGACTGTTCGTATTAAACTTGTGTTAAAAAAAAATAGATACGTTATCTTGATTCGAATATAAACAATATGCAGTGAACTTTCAAGGAAATAGCGAAAACATATTTACTGTGCATTTATGTGCAACGAGTTGTTGTTATTAAATTAATTGACTATTAAAAACGCGCTGACCTATTCACACTTAATCGTCATTTTCTTGCAACATGACGTATTTTTTAAATTTTTGTTAAAAAACATTAATTGATTGAACACATTGTTTTGGAAAATATTGATGTAAGATTTTTGTTTACATGTTCAGTTATTTTAATTGGTTGATAAGTCAAGAAAAAGTTTATTAAAAAATAGATATCTTTAAGTGGAAAAAAACGAAGAAGTTATGAAAAACAATTTTATTAATAATAATTTTCCTCCCTTTTCCGCAGAAAATGAAAAAAATTCAAAATTCATAGTCTGAAATGACGTAAAATTATTTTAATTGGTTGATAAGTCAAGAAAAAGTTTATTAAAAAATAGATATCTTTAAGTGGAAAAAAACTAAGAAGTTATGAAAAACAATTTTATTAATAATAATTTTCCTCCCTTTTCCGCAGAAAATGAAAAAAATTCAAAATTCATAGTCTGAAATGACGTGAAATTATTTTAATTGGTTGATAAGTCAAAAAAAGTTTATTAAAAAATAGATATCTTTAAGTGGAAAAAAACGAAGAAGTTATGAAAAACAATTTTATTAATAATAATTTTCCTCCCTTTTCCGCAGAAAATGAAAAAAATTCAAAATTCATAGTCTGAAATGACGTGAAATGAATAATGAAATATAACATAATAAAGAGACAAAAATGAGGGGCAAAATTAAACGCATCAAAAATATTAAAAAAAAAAAATTATTTGCTTATTCTCTAAATACAATAATAAAAATATACAAATTTATGCTATTCGTATTAATCTACGCTCTAAGCTCTAAGGTATAATGCTCCAGGGTGTAAAAGTACCAATTTTCGGTTCCTCAAACTGAAAACAAAAACTAATCGTAAGTTTCTCAACGTAACTTTAACGTTTACCTTTGCCGTCAAATGATCTTGGCAAGCCATGCGTATATTGGCCGAAGTTGCTGGAGCGTTCAATCTGAAATTTTCCTTTATTCCCGCGTCTCTTCTTGCGGATTTTATAGCCTCCCTTGCGGCGAACAGTACGGAACTTGATAAAAAGAGCGGTGGTTCACCGACTGCCTAAAATTTAAAGATAAAATATAATTGGACAATATTATCTCCTTAAAAAAAATCAATGTTTTGGAAATTAATTATTTCCAGAATTGTGATTTTTTCATATAAATTTGCAGAAAAAGGAAAATTTACTTTAGAACTGTATACTGCTCTAGGATTTGGCGCTCCTTTTAGTAATGAGACGTTAAATTCTGCTGGTATGTCGGCGAATCCGGGAATTTTATAAGCTCCAGGTCCTCTAGTAAACAAAGTACCATTTGATAAATAAACAACTTCTTCCAGAAGAAACAATCCGTAACCTTGAACGAAGCCTCCTTCGATTTGTCCGATGTCGATGGCCGGATTTATACTTTCGCCTACAAAAAGAAAAATGAAAAGTTTACTGAGGTAACTAGACTTCCAGGTTGGACCGCTTCTACTTGTCGACGGTTTGTTGTTATTTTCAGATGCACCAGTCAACAACCCTGAATATATTTCTTATATAAATGACCGAAACATCGACATATAGAAATCAGTAAAAACGGCAGTTCCAACCGGGAATGGTTAACGAAGATTCGAAGTGAATGGGATAAAACCTTTTAAAAATCTGCCTTTCTCGTCAGAATCCCATTACAATGAAGACAACGTTTAAAATTTGTTATAACAAACCAAATATTCTTTGAGGTGTTTCGCCTTTTTTTCTACTCCATTTATTGGAGTAGAAGAGTTCAAAATTTGCCATTCAATGGACTCTTTTTCTCTTTGTCGCTCTTTTTCTTCCCCCACCCCCTTCCCCTCTCTTATAGTAGGAAATTCCCTTCTTCAAATAGCAACATCTCATTACAATTATAAGGAAAATTAAGGCGTGCTTCATCTTACTTCTACTCCAATAATTTCTTCATTTCATCCATTTCGTTTCCTACTCATTCATTTTTTTACACGATCTCACGATCTGCCATTCAATGCCTTCTTTTTCTCTTTGTCTTTCTTTTGTCCCTCTCTCTCTCTATAATTGGAAGTTTCCTTCTTCAAACAACTATATCCTCGTTCCTCTTAGTCTAGATCCAACCAATTTCCATGTTATGTACGTGTGCTCGGTTCATTCATAACAATCCTCCCTTTTATGTTTTTTTGCCCTTGCCGTTTTTCGATTCTTGATTGCTTTGATTATTTGCCGACTTGGATGTATCCTCTCTACTTCTTTTAAACGCCTTTTGGCCGTCATGGCTTCACATTTGAATCTATCTGATTGCTCTGTGTACAGTTTTCAATATGGTTTGCTGACAGGCCTATTAAAAAGTTGGGTTAGGGTGGATTTGGTCGATTTGGATATCTCGGATTGAGTTAATTTATAGGATAGATTGAGTTTGTTAATTAGTTTATGAGCATACGTCTTCTCTCTTTCAATTTACCTAAATCCATGACGATGTCTGTTCGTAGTACTTGATGATCACCAGTAAGACAATCCACTTCCACTTCAGTGCAAGCAACCCCGTAAGTAAAATAATTGAAACACTTCCCGGAATTCGTTTCCCAGCTGTATCCCAAATCAGGAGTCGCGTAAAATCCCGTCGCGGATAAACTGATCCTTTCGAAGTACGCCGCTTTGATCCATTCCTCCCACGTACCATTTGGATTTTTCATCTTGATCGGTTTCAGACGTTCCTTGATCGTTTCGCAAGCTCTGAGGACGGCCATCCCGTTCAAGTCGGAACCGGCGCTTGCGGCCGTCGGTGAGGTATTGGGAACTTTGTCAGTTGCCGTTTCGCTGATGTGAATTTTCGACGTTGGTATCTCCAAGGCTCTACTTGCTACTTGTATCATTTTTGTGTGAAGACCTTGTCCCATTTCCGTGCCACCGTGGCTTAATAAAACCGATCCGTCGGTGTAGATCAAGATCAACGCACCAGATTGATTGAGGAATTGTATACCGAAGGCTATACCGAATTTGGTCGGGACCACGCTTATTCCACGTTTTTTCCAACGATTTTGTCTAAAAATAAAATTTTACATTTATTATTGTTTTAGTCTAAAATCGGTTAAAACTGTCACTGACCGGGCTATGACATTAAAGATTCAATGCAAGTCAAAAAGACATTAATCTGAAGAGTCTGAACACGAAAATAATTTGTTATAAACATTGTCCTAACCTATTATATTCATCAATTTGTTTCTTCCTTTCTTCATAATTGGACGATTCCAAACATTCGTTCCAACATCTGTCGAGAGTGCAATAGTCCAATTTTTGATTGTAACACGTAATATCGCCCTCTTTGTATAAATTCAATCTACTTATTTCGACCACGTCCTTATGGAGATGTTCGGCTATATCCCGAATCATGTTTTCGGCGGCGAACATTCCCTGAGGACCCCCGAATCCTCGAAACGCCGTGTTCGAATGGATGTTCGTCTTGCAAATGTAGCCTTGAACCCTTGCGTTTGGAATTTTGTATGCGTTTTCGAAATGCCAACATGCCCTTTCCATAACCTGAATAAGGAATATTGAATTTAGAGTAGAAATCGTATTCTGGATATTTGTTACTTACAGCCATCGACAAATCTCTGGAATATCCGGCATTGCTGTAGATAAAGATTTCACAAGCTAAAATTTTACCATTTTCATCGAAAGCCGTCTTATATTTGAAATAAAATGGATGTCGTCCACCGGAAATTAACATATCTTCATCTCTATCCAACATTACTCTGATCGGTCGATTAAGACGATGCGCTGCGAAAGCCACCGGTACCGCCACCATGACAGCTTTGGACTCCTTCCCACCGAAACCGCCCCCCATTCTTTTCACTCTAGTCACTATCCTGTTCTGTGGAATCTCCAAAACTCGTGCAACCAAAGTCTAAAAATTTGTATTGATTGGTTCATATCGATAAACTTAAATTTACGTACGGTAACTTCGGATGGATGTTGTGTCGAGCAGAAAATTTCCAATTCGTTGTCTTCTTTTTTGGGTACGGCGACCGTGCACTGGGTCTCTAAATAAAAATGTTCTTGACCGCCGGTTCTGCAATCCCCTTCGATGACGTGCGGCGCCTCTCGGAAAACTTTATCGACGTCGCCCACGACAAACCCGACCGGCTTTTCATTATGAAACGATTTATGTTTGATGGCCTCTTCGATCGTTATAATAACCGGTTGCAAATCTTCGTAAGATACTTTCACTTTTCTAGCGGCCCTTTGGGCAACGATTTGATCGTCCGCCACGATCGCTCCTAAAATCTGTCCTTGGCTCGTCACCAATTCCGAAATGAAAACTTCTTCGTCGTGGAAAACCGGACCGATGGCGTTCTGATGTTTTTTGAAATCTTTAGCGGAGAAAAAGGCATGAACACCTTCGGTATTCAAAGCTTCCGACGCGTCGATAGACGTTAACTTAGCATAAGATTTCGTACTGTACACGAAAGCCATATACAACTCGTTTTCAAAAATTGGTATATCGTCACAATACAAAGCTTCTCCAGTGGCTTGTTTATAAGCAGACATGTGAACAACGGGTCGTCCGACCGCATCGGATTTTTGTTGCGTTTTCGGAGCAACTTGGAAATATTGTGAACTTTTCAGGACTTTCGCATGGAAACCGTTTATGGCGCTCAAATCTCGTGGATCAATTTTATTTAATTGTAATTTTTGACAAATCTTCAAAAATGCCCTGAACAAAAAGCTAACGGTGAGGGATCGGCGGTATTGGATCATACCACCGGGTGCGCCCGGCGCCAAAGGTAAATCTTCAATCAGAAACGCGTAAGCCTTTTCCAAAGTGGCTTCGTTCCATTCCAAACCAATTAAATTTTTCGCCGTTTTCGTAGCTAAAACCGTAGTCGGTGCCATACCCCCGAAGGCCATGTGCAAATCTTCAATGATGTTTGTGTTGGGTTTGAAAAAAACATTAAAAGCCGCGTTTACTATGGCGATATCGTCGTCCCGTCGTCTCGCCTGTTTGTACGCGTAAAAATGTTGATTTTCTTCAGTGTAGGGTATGTTAACAGCCATTAAAATTTCATCGGGTTTAACGATGTTTCTTCGATATCCTGTGAAAAAATTTTCATCCATTTTCACAGTCCGTTCCCCGTTGTTTTTGCTACGTAAATCTAAAATCACGTTACTCGCCAGGAAAATGGGATTTAGATCGGAAATGGGACTCCCGGTCATTATATTGCCTCCGACGGCGGCCACGTTTCGTATTTGTTTCCCGGCGAACCAATTCAACATATCAACGATGGCGGCAAAAATCCTCGTTTTGTGTTCGGGTAACGAAGCGATTTTTTCTTTCAGTGTATTTTCCATTTCTTGCAGAGTGACCGAAGCGCCGATTTTCACGCCGTGTTTGGTCCAATTTATCGCAACCATTTCGGGTATTTGCGTCGGTTGGATCAAAACCGGATAAATGAAACGTTTGAATTTGACTTCGACACCGACCTCTGTGTTTCCGACGATGATCTTCGCATCGGGATATTTGAGCTTAAGTTCCAGTAAAGTATCCAAATCGGTTGGGCGATACCATTCGACGTTTTTTCCCTTGAAATATAACAATTGCTGGTCTAAATCGGCTTGCAGCTTTAATTCGGGTGGGAAAATCGGTTCTTGCGACGGATCGTAAGGTGTAAAGTCGCTTTTGTCGAATAATTGTTCGTCGGTTTCGTTTTTTGTGTTTTTGCAACATTGATCGCCCATCGGGCAAGCGTTTCCGTTTGTTAGACGATTTCCGTTCTGCATCAATTCCCAGTTTTCTGTGAATGTTTTATAGCCTTCGATGATTGGTCTGTAGCCTGTGCATCGGCATAAATTGCCTTGGAAAGCTACCTCCATGTCGTTCATGGTCGGTTTTTGGGAGTTTCGAAGTAAAGTGTACATTGACATTACTATACCGGGTGTGCAAAAACCACATTGTGAACCGTGGGCTTTAGCTATACGTTCTTGCACCGGATGCAGGCGTGTTCTAGTAGAACCTATTCCTTCTACTGTGGTGACCGCAAGGCCATGCATGCTGCATACTGGGGCAAGACACGCATTAACAGACAAATGACTGTTTCATGTTAAGAATATATTACAAGTGACTTGCTTTGTCCAACAACATTTGTATACCAACGTTTCAGGCTTAATTAGCCCTCGTCAGTACGACTTTTGTGAATGGCCAATGCTTATCTAGTCTCGATCTTATTCAGATTTCAGCAGATGTTGCTTTAACCAAATGCACAGCGCCATCTATACAACAGCATATAAAGTTACGGCGCTCAACGTATAGATGGCGCTGTGCATTTGTTTCAAGCATTTATTTACATTTCAACACAAAATAATCATTAGAAAAAAACATGAAAAAGGATACATAATTTTATTTTGTTTCCTGTCGTATTTCGAAACCATGACCGTACATGCGCCACATCCCCCTTCAGCACAACCCAATTTTGTACCACACAATCGTACTGTAAAGGTTAAGGTTAAAACACAATACACTAAAATGAATTTTTTTTGTTCTTTTTGTTCTAGAAACTGTTTCAGGCGTTCATTGATTTTCTAACATGGCCTCCACCCGGAACCAAAACTTATTTTTTTTTTATATAAAAAGGATACGTTTATTTCTCAAATAATACAGCAATGTCCATTCGGGATCCGCGTCGTTTTCAACAACCTGAAAATACATCTGAATGAAAAGAATCCAAATTGAAGAAAATTAAGTTAGTTGGGAATAGTCCATTTAATAGTTTAACTATTGTTTGATATATTTCGTCGTGAAAAGTGTTAAAAATTAAAGATATCTTGAAAAAATACTTTAAAAAATTAGACACAACTACCCAGGCATAATTTATATATTTTCTTGCTTTAATAGCTTATACCATGGCACTTTAAATAAAAAGTGAATTTGCAAAAGCAACATATCAATTCCAAATATAATGTCCATTATTGATTTCAAACATCCTGTAAATACGATGTAACGTTGTGGAGGGTTTTTCAACTATCTTTGTTTTATAAATATGTACAAGAAATAAAAAAAAAAGAATTTAAAATTCTAAAGTTGAATGCGATTTAATTAGAAAAAGTCCATTTAATAGTGTAACTATTTTTTAATATATTTGTTACATATGTAAAGTTACTAAAATTAGCTTTCATTGAAGGAAATACAAGTGGCACACCTGTATAATTGAATAAGATTTTAAATATTGTAGCAAAGAGAAAAAAATGATTTTGACAGCACCAGTTTTATACCTAAAACAAATGAAATCCTAATATTCTGCTATCTTATTACTTGCGTGCGATTTTATTCACTTGTTTACATATAAAAATTCCTACGTTTACCCAGATACGTATTTGCTGACGACATCAAGCATATTTGTTGTAATTTTGAAGATTAGATAAAAAAATCGCAGTTACGGCGATGACCTACGACCCAAACTGTATTTTAAATCAAAATATGCAAATTAAAATTGACTTTCAATAGATGTTTCACAATTATGGGATTTAAAATATTGTAAATTAATCAACAAGGTCGTTTCCATCCACATTCCTTATCTGTAGGTCAAATAGACAATTTTAAAAACTAGTTATTTTGGAATTTTAGTGACGAAGCCGAAATTACAAAATTTCTCTAAGAAATTTTCCATAATTTAGTAACTTTTTCATATCGTACCTTTTTACCATTGACGAAAAATATCAACTGACAGGGTTTGATGGAAACTGGCATTTTTTTAATGGGATAAATCACTTTACGTTCACTGCTTCTAAGTCACTTGTATACTAAATAATTGCGGCTAAGTGCACTTGCTATTGGACGTTATCTGATCATTACTTGTCTTTCCCCACTCGACAAGTGCTCCATTAGAATATTGTCGTAAGCGCGATATCATGAGTATATTTGGAACATTTTCAGTTAAAAGACGCTTTACCTCATACTCGTCGTATTTGAATTCAATTTCAAAAATCTTTCAGATTTTTTTCGAATTAATATGAACTAGAAAAAAAACCTTCAAGGTAAGAAACTGTTCAGCTGCCTGTTGACCAAATCTTTCGATAAGGTGTGTTCTGACATAAAAACTTAAGGGAAACCTTGTGGACTTGTCGCTTACCTTTATAGTTAGTGGTATCATCTGTCCTACAAGTTACAGTCCTTAAACAAATATGTTAAATAAACTCCTTATTTCAGGAGTTGTAAATACTTACCTTACTTTAAAAATACTATTGTGCCTTTTGATACCATAAGGACATATCTATTTGGGCAATTACAAAACCAAATAATCAAGAATAAACTGATTTTATTACAAGTAAATAAATACTACTATACATATAAATTAAAGGTCTACGGGTTCATTTTTTAATTTTTCGTCCAGTTCCTTTTCCAGTTCCGTTCCTTCGTACATTGTGTGCTGTCTAAGTAATTCTTGCAATTTCAACATTTCAAATTTCGTCTTCGAATATTTATAGCGACACTGCGTCCAATATGTGAGGGTTACGACGGTAAAGGATGCCATTGCACAATGCGAAGCCATCAACGGTCGACTGGTGAACATGAAATATAACAAGCCGCAGCCCAAACCGCTGGAAATTCCGTACAGAAAGCTGTTTCGAAAACAAGGAATTTTCGAGACGTCGCGACCGAAGATTATTAAAGACTGAAAAAATGAAGGAAATATGTACATATTTAGTTGTGAACGTTATAAGTAATTATTAACAAGAATTGTAATCAAGTAATTATTAACAAGAATTGTAATCAAAGACGGCGTAAATAGCTCTTATGATCAGTTGCACACAATTATTTTTTTTCCAAAGTTTACCTCTTTTGGGACGAGATAGGTTTGCTGTGAATATTCACAATAAGCAGAGGGACAACCACTCGAAACTCATATAATGAATAGTAAGGCTCAAAAACAAAAGACATAAGCTACGAAAAAAATAGTACATTTTGAAAACATAAGAGGTTTAGCTAACAAGAAAGTAGAATTTATCAACGAAGACTCTCTGTAATTACTTTTTCCTGATGATGAGAATGAATTTTAATTAATTAGCTCTCAAAATTGTAGTGAAAAAAACAGAAAGGATTAATAATGCCGACAGAAAGTTACCAATAACAATATTGTTCCATTGGGTACCTTTCGAAAAAAATATAAGAGAGGAAAACATCAAAAATATAAATGTAAAAAAGAAACCACGAACAGGCGTGGAATTATTAGGAAGTATGGAAAGAAGATCTAAAGAGGAATCGACGATTGCCGTAGAAACTTAAGACAGAAAAAAAACAATACTTTTTTATAGAATGTATAATTATGGATGGCCCCTCTGCACCCCTCTGGCTACGCCCATGCATTTATATAACCTCAAATCTGCCCCTATGCGTGTAAATTAACTTTAAATAAGTTAACGTTACCAAATAAATTAAATCATAAAGAAAGATAAGTTTTTATCTATTAACTATCAAAATAAAGATTTAAATGTGGTTTAAATTAAATACATAAGCCGGCGCAACTAATAATACATTTCAAGCAGCATAAAATCTTACCTTGTCATCTGACATGTTGGGAATAATATTTTTCTTACAATAAACGTGTTGTTATTAATCCTTTAAGTAATAATAATCAATATCATAACCTCAAATTAAGAAGTACAACACAAGAACAGTTTTATTTTTAAGTGATAATTCTTGACAGGTTCGTTTGCCATCTAGCGTTTGTTATCAGCTTTACACAATACACGACGCGTATCATGCTTTATCTCTGTTTAATATCAACGAAAGTATATTTGTATCTTCTTTCAAAAGTTACGGCTCATTACCACCTACTGTGCAATATTAAATGTATGCATTCTGTTAGATATCTAATAGATGTCACCGTTGTACAAATGTCAGTTGTCAAATCCTTCCACTTCACGAAGGAAGTAAATTTCCGACATCTAGTTTCGAATTTATTAAGTTTAGTGACCAACAAGAAGTAGTTGATGTTAGAATTTCGACCGATTCGACCCAGTTTTTGTTGTGATTGTGACACTCTGTGACGTTTCGTGCTAAATAAATGTTCCCGTTATGTTTTTTTACCTCACGTTTCCGCTTTCTTTGTGCAAATAGTTAGGTAATTATGAATTATTTAATAATTACACGAATCGATGTCCGTTAACGCCCGTTAACGTCCGTAACACATCCGATTATTAGTCTTAAAAAAAATCGGACGTGCATCAGACGACACGCGATGAATTCCACGAACGTAATTTTTGATTCTTTCTTCCAGTTCAAAAATAAATGTTATGATGGAGCATAGGTCTTTGGATCCGTACGAGCAACAATTATTAAAAGTATTCGACAGTTACGACTACGAAAATCGCGGCAGTTTAGATAGAGACGGTTTGACTCAGCTTTGCCAAACTTTACAACTGGAGGAAAGGGGCACCGAGCTCATCAAATGTTTACTGAACGATTCCAAACACACGCGTGCCACATTTTCCGAATTTAAAGATGCTCTACTAGCTTTACTGGGAAACATACAAAACGAAAGCGCTTCTGAAATAGACGGATCACCCGAAAGGGAAGTATCACCGAAATTCGTCTACGGTTCGAAAAAATACGGCAGACGTTCGAGGCCACGAGGCGACGAAATATCCCCAATAAAAGAACGTTCCGATATGAAGTACGTCAATAAAACACATAACGTTTCCGTTCAACGATCAAATTCACAAAGTGAAGTTATGTATTCGAAGAAACGCAAAACTAACAGCAATTTAAAAAGATGCACGTCGTTTCCGGGGAATCATCTTTTTGAAAATCACGACTACATCACATCGAATAATTTCGGTAATCAGGAATTAGTTTACACGGAGAGTATGTTGCGAGAAGCTTGGAAGAATTTAGGTGTTGGTGAGGATGGCTATTTGAATCAAACGGAATTAATTTTAGTGTGTGACGCTATTGGATTACGTGAATTGGCTAATGGTGTGTTACGTCAATTTTCGGATAAATTGATCGATGATTTTGATCATCGGATAAGTTTTCAGGAATTGTTAGAGGTGCTACAGCAGGACGATGCTTGGGTGGACGTTTTGAATTCAACACCAAAAAATGAAGAAACTTTAAATATAAATTTGTCGTGTGTTTCGAATGATTCGGTTTTTTTGAATTCGAAAAGTGTGCAGTACGTGACATTGGGGCCTAAAGGTAATGGGTATATAAATATTGATACTGTTATAGAAATGTGGGAGTCTGCTGGTATTACGTCACCCAAACATTTATTGAATGAATTGGGTTTTACAAGTAGTGACATAGACATAGTTGAATTAGCTTCGGTGCTGGAAAAAGAAATCAAAGGCATAAATGAAAGTAGATCTGATTTTTCCAACCCACATATAGCATTACTTCAAGCAATTTTAGCTCTGTATCAGTCGGAAATACGTTGTTTGAAGAATATTATGGAGCAGATGGAAGCTGAACGAGAGAAATTAAAATGTGATGTAGGCGAAGCAAACAATAGGGCTACGTTACTCGCACAAGAAGTTGATGATAATCATGCTAAAATGGAGCACAACACCCAAAAACAAGTAAAATTGTTGGAACAAAGACACACTGATATATTGAAACAAATGACTGAGCAATGTTCCAATGAAAAAGATCAATTAACCATACTAAATAAAAGCTTAGGGGAACGCATCTCAAATTTAGAATCTGAAGAAGCCAACTTGCGAAATGACTTGGATCTTGCACAAAAATACTTATCTTCTGTCGAAAAAGACAACCACAAATTAAGCGGGCAAGTCGTCGAGCTACAACAAATCAGGGAGATGCTCAGTGAGCAGGTGAAGATTCTCGAGGGTGAAAAATTGAAATGCCATGAATCCGACCAGCTACAGATGGAATCTTTGTTATCGAAACTGACAGCTCTCCAATTGGAAAATTCGCAACTGCGTGACAAAAACGACGAGATGCAAACGGAAATCGAGAGCCTCACCAACGAAGTTTGCGCTATGCGATTAAAGATCTCCAACACTTCCAGTTTCACCCTTGAGAATTCCATGGACGAGAACATCTCGGTTATTTGTGAGGGTGTCGGTCATGGGTCGAAACGTCGGAGTGATGATTCGCCCTCAAAGGATTTCAGCGTGCTTGGATTGGGTGAGTTTAATATGAATGTGAAATTTGTTACAGATATTCGAACGAAAAACTAATTGAGTTTTATGATTGATAACTTACAGCCTGTTAACTCATGCATGATTGCATTCATTCGTAACTTTCTCTTCCTGACGTGATAGTATATAATTAATATGTGACAGTGAACATGTTGAATTAACAAAGGATTCGATTTGGTTTGTTATTAAAAATTATTTAAGGTGGTGATATTGTATTGAAGGTTCAACAGACTATTGTTGGCAATTTCTAAACGAATATAATTACTTGCTGGATTATTCCGACCGTATCATTTCATATAAACCAAGTCGTTGATTTTGACCTAATTCAAGTTGTAAGCTTTGCCAATATACAGAGTCGCCAAACCAACGACTTTTTTCCGTTGCTCCCTTAATTTTTAAAAATTCAATAAAAATATAAAGGAAAAAGCTATTGGTAGGCAGCAGCTGTAGTGCCCAAATAATTTTTACTACGATGTTGTCGTAGATTGAATTTTCGTTAAGAATTATTTCAAGAAATTTCAAATCCTTTTAGAGTTTGTATGAGAAAAGTATGAGTTTTCAGACAATTTTATAATTTACAAGATAAATCTTCTTGTCTTAATAGTTTAACATTTTTTATTCCTTGTAGTTGTAGGATGCTAATATTTGATTTTTTATTTACTTCCAACTTGGCTATGAATTTCCTAATATCATTTATTATATTCCATTATGTGTACGTTCTCTCTTGGCATTTATTCAACGTGTGAACACAATGCGATTATTGCACGTGTCACTTGTTTATAAAAATCGATAGGAAGCGGTTTCACTTTCGCTCGATTAAAAGAACATTCCATACATCCCTCGCTTCGCCGTCACTGGTGTGCGTAATTTCCACGATTTACTCGCGAATCGGACCGGGTTGCATCGCCGCAGCCCGCTTTGGATTTCTAATTATAGCGAGTGCTCTCGTTACTTCCTCATTCTTGAAATTGCATTTTTGATTTCATAAAAATGCGTTTGAATTAATTTGTAGACAAAGAGAGGTGGATCCAAGATTGTCAATTTGTAGATTCCGTTTTTTTGCCATCGAGTACCACAGGGTTCGATTTTAGGCCCATTATTGTATGTTGAATTAATTTATTTTAGTTATTGTTAAAAATTGGGGCGTTAAAAAAAAACAATATTGTTTGTTAAATTTAAATAATAATTTGGCGACATTGACGACATTTTCTTTTTTAAGAATGAATAATTTACAATTGGGATCTCTCTGTCGTTGATGCTTTATCATATTTGAAAATTACTTCGTTTGAACATTAATCATAATTTATCACGTTGTTGTGACAGAAATGGATAGAAATGTGGAAAATGTTTATAAATGCTAATTTATTGGTCTTGTCAACAACAAGAATAATTCTCCTACGTACATTGCACGCATACATTTGTAATTTGTATATTTATTTTCTGTTGTTAATGATTTGAAATGATTTTTTTCTTGTCTTCCTTTTCTTCTGTATAAATTCTCTGCTTCATCAAATACAGTATACATTTTTATCATTTCCTTGTAGATGAGGCGTATTTTTAATTTAAAATGGAATTTTGTTTTGTGAGTAAATTTAAATATTAAATTTCCTCCAGTAGGTTTTTTGCAACAAGTTGAACTCTTGCACAAAAAAGTCAAAGTACAGTATCATTACACCGTTAATTTTTAATGTGAACATTTTCTTGTTTTTTTTTTTATGAATTGTGCCATCATTTTTGTATGAATTTTTTCGTCAGCTTAAACGTTTATTCGTTTGTTGTACTGTGAGTTTCGTTGCCAAGAGTTCATCTTTCATGTATGTTCAGGTATTTATCATTTAACAACTTTGTTTATCTGTCCATTTTATTTAATAATAATGTTGGAGGTTGCAGTTGCGGTTTGTTGTGTTGTTATTGCGACTTGTGTTGAATTTGATTATCGTTTAGATTGGGCTCAGCTGTAGGATTTGACACTATCGTCCCAATTCTTTCTTTCAAAGTTGAGTTTTAAGTCGACGTCACTGTGGAGATTTGACGAGTCTTGGTTTACATAAATTTTAATTTAAAGCCGGGTCTACACTTCGTTTGTCAAAATAAATACTGAACCTCGGCTATTTCCCATCAGAATGTATTATACGAACGGACGAACAATTTACAGAGACTTACGTCTGTAATTTGTCATTTGATCGTGCACGGTCAGTGAACGAAAAGCATTTGTAACATCGTAAACACTGTTATGTGTTGAGTCGGCTTAACATGAAAAACCTTTTTTAGTAATCTTATAACAATTATTGTGACATTCATTTGAATGAATGTTTTGAATTTAATTTCAAATTTCCTAATTGTTAAAAAAAATCAGATTAGGTTTAGTTTGCATACAACAGGAACAATATTTAATTTAAATATTTACAGGTCGCTAGACTGTTACTATAATGAATAAATCGATAATAGCTAACGAGATTATTTTATTTTGTGTTGTATATGACGTGTCGACGTGTCTGGTTATTAAACAATTGTTGCAGGTGGAATTGTTTAGAATGTATGTGATGGAGTAGGCACTTTTTCGCTGGTAAATTAAAAGTAGTATTTTAGCTGCCTTTAATTTTTGTTATCGCTTGACTCGGAAATCAAATATGCAATTAAGAATTTAATTCTCCCCGAAATTAAGCGATCTTGTATAATTTTTATTAAAATTATTAACAATCTAGTGAAAATGGTCTTTGGAACTTTGTGTTGTTTTTTAATTTTTTATAAAGAAATAGCGCCATCTCTTCGATTATTATTATATCAATCATCAAAGCGAAAGCCGTATTTACGAAAACAATTTTCCTAATTATAGACTTAGTGTCAAATTCTTGGTTGATTATAATACTTTTTTTTTTCTTTCTTGAGCGTGCAACCAAATTGAAACTCGAGTTGTGCAATAAAATATAGTGAGATCGAAAAAAAAAATTAGTCAAAGTAAGCCATGAACAAAAATCGGCATGTCTTTACTTAAACCACTATTTATTTCTTAATGTCAAATTGACGTTTGTCAAAAATGTTCAACAGGAAAGTGCTCCTGAAATTCTTCATAACAAGCAACGTAAGAATATTGCCGTTTAACGTTTCCTGTTTCATTTCCATTTCAAAAATAGAATTCTAAAGAAAAGCTTTGATTTGTTTGGACAACATTTTTGACAAACGTCAATTTGACATTAAGAAATAAATAGTGGTTTAAGTAAAGACAAGCCGATTTTTGTTCATGGCTTACTTTGACTAATATTTTTTTCGATCTCACT
>JAFFZR010010689.1:0-18856 GCA_018397195.1 Lethrus apterus | reverse complement strand
AATATCACATTGATTAACTCTAGGTTGATAAAGATTAAAAATTTGGTGAAAGAAAACTTTAGTAGCACAGTAAAAACAATTAGTGGTAGGGGTGAGATTAATGGACGGATAACACTCAATGCAGAGATACTAAACATTAAGAATAAAATCAATGCATTTGTGTACGACAATGATGAATTCCATTATGATATGATCTTAGGACTAGATACTATAAAGAAGTTTGGATTGACCCATGACAGGAATTTAAATATCCAATTACAGAAATAAATAAAATCCAAGTCAGATAATGATGACGTATCAAAAGATGAATTAATAATGAAGGATACTGGAATCAGAAACAATAACAAAGAAGAAATAGAGATGGAAAATACATTTGACCATTTTCAAGTAAATTTCAATGAGGGTATTACTATAGATGAATTCAATATAGATATAGAACATTTGAAAACTGACCAAAGAAGTGAGATAAACACCCTATTGGATAATTATAAAAATATTTTCGGAAAGGATAAGTACGATGTGGGTAAAGTGAAGAATTATGAAGCTTTCATAGACCTACAAGTAGATAAATATTGCTACAAAAGACCATACAGATGTTCAGTAGAAGATAAAGCTGAGATTGAAAAACAGATAGCTCAATTATTGAAACATAACCTAATCGAGGAATCCTACAGTCCATTCTCAGCACCAATTACATTAGCTTATAAAAGAGATGAAGGAAGAAAGACAAGACTGTGTATTAACTTTAGGGATATAAACAAACTAATAATACCCCAATCGCAACCTTTTCCTCTAATTGAAGATTTAATGACTAAAACTATAGATTGCAAGTTTTTCACAACGCTGGACATAAACTCTGCTTTTTGGTCCATACCGTTGAGAATTGGAGATAGACAGAAAACTGCATTTGTAACGCAAGAAGGTCATTACCAATGGACCTGTTTGCCTTTTGGATTAAAAACGTCCCCCGCAATATTTCAAAGGATTTTGGTAAATATAATTAGAAAACACAACTTATCAAATTTTGTTACAAACTATATAGATGATATAATGATTTTCTCAAAAACATTTGAGGAACATTTAGACCACCTAAAACGATTATTAGATGCCATTGTAGAAGNTTCTATATTAGAATTTGACAGTACTAAGGATCCAAAAAACTAAATTGTCTCCCCCCCCTAATTGAGGTTAAAGTGGTACTAAATGAAAATACAGAATGCAAAGGTATTTATGACTCTGGTTCAAATATCACATTGATTAACTCTAGGTTGATAAAGATTAAAAATTTGGTGAAAGAAAACTTTAGTAGCACAGTAAAAACAATTAGTGGTAGGGGTGAGATTAATGGACGGATAACACTCAATGCAGAGATACTAAACATTAAGAATAAAATCAATGCATTTGTGTACGACAATGATGAATTCCATTATGATATGATCTTAGGACTAGATACTATAAAGAAGTTTGGATTGACCCATGACAGGAATTTAAATATCCAATTACAGAAATAAATAAAATCCAAGTCAGATAATGATGACGTATCAAAAGATGAATTAATAATGAAGGATACTGGAATCAGAAACAATAACAAAGAAGAAATAGAGATGGAAAATACATTTGACCATTTTCAAGTAAATTTCAATGAGGGTATTACTATAGATGAATTCAATATAGATATAGAACATTTGAAAACTGACCAAAGAAGTGAGATAAACACCCTATTGGATAATTATAAAAATATTTTCGCAAAGGATAAGTACGATGTGGGTAAAGTAAAGAATTATGAAGCTTTCATAGACCTACAAGTAGATAAATATTGCTACAAAAGACCATACAGATGTTCAGAAGAAGATAAAGCTGAGATTGAAAAACAGATAGCTCAATTATTGAAACATAACCTAATCGAGGAATCCTACAGTCCATTCGCAGCACCAATTACATTAGCTTATAAAAGAGATGAAAGACAAGACTGCGTGTTCATGCAATAGTTTGTTTTAATTGAGTGGATTGGAGCGGTGCGCGGGTGCGATGGCAACGGGAAAAACAAAAATAATAACTTTCGAAAATTGTCATATGTTCAAAACAAGATAGTTCGTGTGGTAAAAAAAAGGATATATAACAAGCGGAAAGAAAAACACAGACGCAGAAGATGGGGCCCCAGAAAACCGTCGTTTCGATGTCAAGGTAGGACAGTTTTCTTACTTTGCATCATCAAACATTCGTAATACTTTTCGTGACGCTTATCGCGAGTGTCGTCGAGTATTGAATACAGTCCACTTCGAAAAATACAATTTGCATTAACACTGCGCCTTGAATGACGGGACGTCTGGGAGGTGACGCCACCTGTGGGAGAAGATAAGAAGCAGAAAGACGATAATCAGAGTGAATAAATTAATGATAAGTAAAACTTATAGAAGATTGAATCTGTGCATTTTGAATCTTGAATTAGGTCAGAAATAGTTAAGTGTCAAACGGAGGCTGACTCACAGAAGATAAGAGCATAAACATTTAATTGTTGATTCTCATGATTTTTAGGTTAGTCAACCACGTACAATTGTGTAAGCCTAGTTTTAATAAATTTCTCTTGATTTTTAGACGAATCAAATTGTGTTTATTTTCCCGATAACCCCACACATATTATATGTATATTGATATTTGGACAAATTTTCGAGTCATAAATCTACTCTGGATATAATTGGAATAATTTTATTAGTGTCATATTCTTGGTTGAATATGATTATACTTATCTTTTTTTTTTCTTGAGCAAGTAACCAAATTAAAAGTCGAAAGTGCAATAAAATATATTTATTACAAAATATATCGTAATAAATATATTTTATTGCACTTTCGAGTTTTAATTTGGTTGCTTGTTCAAGAAAAAAACGATGGAATAATTTTAGTAGACAATTTGATAATGTTTTTTACGCAAACAGTTCTCACGTAGTTTTGAAGTAAAATTTTTTCCCGTTCTCTTAACGCTTTTCATTTTCCCTCACTCTCATGTCTTTGTTGCCTTCTAAAGTTATTGAAAAACATTAATGTTACAAGTAGATTATGTTTGTAAGTTTAAATAATACTAAGTCAATCATTTCTATTTCTCTTCCTCGATTAGTTTTTCTTCGTGTCCGCGCATATTTTCCAATGATTACCATAAATACCGCAAATTGGCAATCGTTAGTTTAATTGATAGTCTGGCGAACTAGTGGTATTGTCATAAGTTACATTTGGTGCGACTGGCTCTATTCTGTATAATACAGTAAAGCCCTTTTGAGTAAGAAATCTGATACGTCATCAATGCGCAGAAACAAATTTTCGTATTTTCGTCTTCAGTTGGCATCACTTGATATACTTTAATTCATGCAGTGGCGTAGGCTATTTTTCGAAAATTGCAATTGCAATCTATTCATGTTTTTGGTATGTTTTATAGTTTGTAGTTTAAGTTTAGATAGTAATTATTTTCTTATAGATATTGACTTTTAGTGTAAAGGCATTATTTTATAAGTAAATAATTCTAACCTAATAATAATTTAATAATAATAATAATATATTTATTCGTTTCATCATGCATAATAGCGTAAAACATGTCAAAATACATATAAAAAATATATAAGATATAAAAATATAAACAGGTATATAAAAATACAGCATATCCCTACAACATACATAATCATGATTACATTACTATTCGTTCTAAAAAGAAATCGTCAATAGTGTAATAAGTCTTTACACACAAATAATTTTTTAGATGGCATTTGAATTTAACTTCAGGTAAGACCATTATACATTGCGGTAAATGATTATATATTTTCAAACATTGAAATACGTTGTATTCTCGTTAATTCGGTTTTTTGTGGAAGGAGAAATGGAAGTCAATACATACTTTCTGAAGAGATCATCATAATTTTTTCTGACAAGCGTTGCGCACTCTAAAATGTATATTGATGGTACTGTAAGTATCTTACAGTTCTTAAACGAGTCTTTATAAGAGTTTCTTGTTTTTAACTGAAATACTGCTCTCAAACATATTTTCTGAGCCACGAAGGCACTGTCCACACTCCCAAATCGGCCCCAAAATACAATGCGGTATTGCAGTAAAGAGTGAACACTTACATAATACACTTTAAGAGCAACAGTAGGTCCAATACTCTTTGCTATTACCCTCAGAGCCCAACACAAACCACTTAGCCTTGATATCAACCAATCAACATTGTAAGGGCGCCTTGCGTTCGTTCGCGCTCCGCGAGCGCGAAACTCTTTGTTTTTTGCCAACCGCAGGTCTCGTCTCTTACGAGCCTACGGTACACTTAACTTGTGGGTAGCTTCCCAGTGGAGTTTCCAGCGTCATTTAATAAGTACAAAATTCATCAGTGTAAAAGAAAATTTATTATATACAAAAAAAAAAAAACAAAATCCAATTCAACAAAAAAGAAATTTACGTATCTCCCCACGTATCCCCAAAACACATACCAAATATACAGGATCATTCACGAAAGTGGTTCGTTAGAACTTTTCCGTGTTCCAGAAATATGTCAACTTTAATAACTTGGAATTATAAGGTACACCAACTGATGTCTTATTCTAAATTATTATACTAAAATATAGCCGTTTTGGAGTTTTTTGTTGTTTTAAATAAATTTTACCAATTTGCAGTGGTATATCGCAAATTCTGTATTTCCGGAAATACTGCACTTGAAATCTTCATTTTTTGCATTTTGCTAATTGATACCATGGGCAACGGAATGGTGATGTTAAAGTTACCAGAAACTATACAGGGCCGCTCAAAATTAGCGACAACTTCCAACAACTTCAAATCAGTAAAAATCATTTTTTTTTTAATGGAACCCCATGTATATTACTGCGTTTTTAGATGCGCTTAGTAATTCTACATCGATTGTTATAAGGCATACAACCCATTTTTTCTAATAGTTATTGAATTATAAGCAGTTTTCTAAATAATTCCCCTTAGAATGCCGTTTATGCCTTGTTTAGTGATTTTAGACAGTCTTGAATGTCATTATAATTATGTATTATGATTGACTACTATGACACTTGTCTTTTGTTTGACATTAGTATAAAGACATAATGGCTGGTGTAGTAAATAATTACACAAATAAAGATATTTTAAATTTATTTTACATACATTAGAATGTGGAAGAGTAGTGGGTAGAACATATCGTACTTTTAACGAAAGATATCCATATTTGCCAGCAATGACGAAGAAAAAATGTAGAAAGTTGGAATCAAATTTTCTGATTTTCGGAATAGCTGCTAATTGCAGACATGCAGAAAATTTGATTCCAGTTTTCTAAATTTTTTCTTCGTCATTGCTGGCAAATATGGATATCTTTCGTTAAAAGTACGAAATGTTCTATCCACTACTCTTCCACATTCTCCATATATGTAAAATAAACTTAAAATATCCTTATTTGTGTAATTATTTACTACACCAGCCATTATGTCTTTATACTAATGTCAAACGAAAAACAAGTGTCATAGTAGACAATCATAATACTTAATTATAATGACATTCAAGACTGTCTAAGATCACTAAGCAAGGCATAAACGGCATTCTTATGGGAATTATTTAGAAAACGAATAACTCAAAAGCTATTAGAAAAATAACAATCGGTGTAGAATTACTAAGCGCATTTAAAAATGCTGTAATATATAGGTTGGTTACATTTAAAAAAAATAATTTTTATTGATTTGAAGTTGTTGGAAGTTGTCGCTAATTTTGAGCGGCCCTGTATACTTCCTGGTAACTTTAACATCACCATTCCGTTGCCCATGGTAGCAACCAGCAAATTGCCAAAAATGAAGATTTCAAGTACAGTACTTCCGGAAATACAGAATTTTCATTATACTACTGCAATTGGTAAAATTTATTTAAAACAACAAAAAACTCCAAAACGGCTAGATTTTAGTATAGGGTACCCTTATAAGTTTTGAAGTAGAATTATGAGTAGAATCTGAAAAACGATGAAAAAATATAACATGCTATTTAAAATAACAAAGTTGATATGCTTTTCCGGTATAACTGGAAGTGATACGAGAGCGACAATAATTTAGAATAAGAGATCAGTTGGTGTACGTTATAATCCCAGTTATTAGAATTGACATATTTCTGGAACACGGAAAAGTTCTAACGAACCACTTTCGTGAATGACCCTGTATACAAACGAACGATTCTATCCGTTACAATTTACAATTTAGCGTTCCAAAAGTATATACAAAAGTATATAAAGTATATAAAGTATATACAAATAAAATAATATACAGGAAAAATAAATCCCAAATTTTCCCACGAATCCCCCAAAACCGGCCCAATTATGTACACACAACATTCGGTAATAAGGACGGATGATCTGTACGGCGACCAAAGAACAATCGTGTAAAACCTGGCTGCCTATCAGCAATATCGACCAGCGTACAGGTCCCAAACGATCCACACGGAAACGTAAACGCGATCGTTCGCAAGGACGGGTGATGTCTACGGCGATCAAAGAACAATCGTGTAAAACCTGGCTGCCTATCGGTAATGTCGACCAGCGTACAGGCCCCAAACGATCCACACGGAAACGTAAACGCGATCGTTCGCAAGGACGGGTGATTTCTACGGCGATCAGAGAACAATCGTGTAAAACCTGGCTGCCTATCGGCAATATCGACCAGCGTACAGCTCCCAAGCGATCCACACGGAAGCGTAAACGCGATCGTTTGCAAGAACGGGTGATCTCTACGGCGATCAAAAAACAATCGTGTAAAACCTGGATGCCTATCGGCAATATCGACCAGCGTACAGGTTCGCAAGGACGGGTGATCTCTACGGCGATCAAAGAACAATCGTGTAAAACCTGGCTGCCTATCGGCAATATCGACCAGCGTATAGGTCCCAAACGATCCACACGGAAACGTAAACGAGATTGTTCGCAAGGACGGGTGATCTCTACGGCGATCAATGAACAATCGTGTAAAACAAGGCTGCCTATCGGCAATATCGACCAGCGTACAGGCTTCAAACGATCCACACGGAAACGTAATTGCGATCGTTCGCAACGATCAACACTGAATTAAAAGCCAATTTTCGCAACGACAAGTGCAACTTACGTCTTTTTCAGATGAGTTCTTCTGGGCTCGCTGACTGTTGTTGAACTCCCCGATCCACACTGCTTCGGTGCTTATAAAGGCCATAAAGGCAATGTTGGGAAGCAATTCCCACTTTCGCATTTTACGCGTGGGGACAACAGATGATCGAACGTCGCACGGAACGCGTGGGGGACTACATACGATCTAGCGCGCCGGTCACTTTAAGCGCGTGGGAGAATAACATATGATTGCGCGCGCGGCGCTCGATCTTCTCGGACAAAACGCGATACCGAAATTCGTACATTAAACTAAAATTATTCAAATTTGCCCCAAGTTACATATTTACAAAATAAACCCGAAAATAAAACATACTTAGTAACGATGTGATGCTATCACATCGTTACATTCCCCCCTTTCTTCCCGGAACGTCATCCGCGTGAGGCCAGGCGAGATGCTGAAAGCTCTGGGTGGCCTATGAGCCGGTTTTCCAGCCTCCTTATCCAGTGCATGTGTTGGACGGTCCTGTCAGGCTCGACTGATCCCGCGGCGGCGTCTTGGCTTTGGCAAAAGTCGCGGCGTCCATGTCTAAAAATTATAAGGGAGGGGGGGTTAATAGTCCCAGAGAAGATGGAACGGGATATCAATTGGATGGGAGCTTCACATCCTTCTACTGTTCTGGACCATTCGTTTCGATGATGAACGACCTTCTCGCCCACGACGGGTCTGTACAGCCTTCGCCGACGATTGTAGGACGTTTTGGCCACACCAAGATGTCCGCCCTCTGGGTTGTCATGGGACTCTCTGAGGACCTGTTTCCTGGCTTGTCTAGGGACACATAACTTCCAGGAGGTTCCCAGATCCACCGTCCTTCCATCTTATGGGGTCAGGAACCGCCGGTATAAATGCCCGTCCCGAATCCGGTAACCCCGAAACTGACCTGGATTAGTGGCGACTTCTTCCAGCTTCTTGCGATACCAACGGCATGTTCGTTCCTCATCGATCACCTCCAAGGTATCGTTCGCCCCCTTGGGGATTGAAAGGGGATCACGGGATGGGTTTCCTCTCATCCTGTCTTTCCCTCTAGGTTCCAACTCCATGGCCGTACCCACGTTCCTAGGACCTGGCACTGGACTGGTCGCCTCCACTTCGTCTCCGATGCGAATAGTCCTTGATTCAAAATCCAGTATGCACTTGAACCGGGCGAGGAAGTCAATTCCCTATATGTGGTCTGTGGCTAACCCCGGTATAACCCAACAATCCATCCCATAGACATGTTGGTCGATTTCCATGGGAAGTCGGAATTCCCCTTCGACTGAGTGTCTGCTTCCATCGGCGAATCTTACCGTCGCTTGTGGCCGGTTCACGTGGGGCACCCCAGCCTGTCGACACAGTTGGGCAATCTCGGTGCCCATACATGAACGGGTGGCTCCCGAATCGACGAGCGCCCGAAAAGGTTTCTCCAGCGCGAATACGTTTATCCAGAGACGGGGATCATTCGGTTATCCGTTCCATAAAGGTAACCGTGTCTGCTCCCCGCACGGGTGTATCCTCTTCAGAATTACTGGACGGCCCAGTGCATAGGAAATTTAGGAGACAGGTGGACGCATCTCATCCATGCGTCCACCTGTCTCCAGCCGAAATTTACGGAGTTCGTTCTTCAATCCATATACCCAGCCAAACCTAACGTCGCTTGACGCTTCCGGAGGAAGACTTCGGGCTTCATCCTTGGCCCCCGTGTCTTTCGGAAGACTCATCTTTACTTTAAATCAGTACTTTGTGACCCTGACTAGAGGGCTTAAATGCCGGCAGCTCGCAAAGTCGGAGGCTGGGGGGAAATGTTATATTCCTTCTTATCGTGTGGGCGCCAGTCATTAATAAATGACAATTGTTAAACGTTGGTAAAATCAATAAAAACAAAATTTGAATATTAACAAATTTAATAGCGAATAGAGAGACAAAATAAATAAAAAAAAACAGG
Organism: Lethrus apterus; assembly: GCA_018397195.1. Lineage (NCBI taxonomy): Eukaryota > Metazoa > Arthropoda > Insecta > Coleoptera > Geotrupidae > Lethrus > Lethrus apterus. The sequence goes on along the minus strand of JAFFZR010010689.1, from coordinate 9,792 downwards.
TCAAGAAATATTGACAAAATTTAAATTTACTTATTTTACTAATCTTATAACTAACCTAGGACTACGAACCAAAACAAAATTATTAAAAATTAAACATTAGAGATCTAGGAAACAAATGAAGGAACGCGCGAGTACGCGGCCACGATCGAACAGGTTAAAAAAAATCAAATGAATAATTAATTGATAACAAAAAAAATGTACATAAAAATTACAGGTATGTACTTACAAATGTATGCAATTCATAACAATTTAACAAATAATACAATTCACTTAACCTGTTCGATCGTACGTAGGCACACGACTGCTTCTCGTTCCTCATATCGCCACACGGCCGGTGCAATTACAACAAAAACTTCTGAAAAATACATTCCCAAAAACACTCGATGTTTGTAAACACATTATTTAATACGAACGCTTAAATATTTAATGTTACACATGGAAAAAACAAAGGATACACACTTCACGCCTAGGGACCCATCAAGGCGACTTTAAAAACACAAACAGAATTAGGCCACGGAATATAGGTAAGCCCACACAGGAAAAATAAACACAGGTAAACGATAAGATCCTAATTTAAAGAGACATTTGAATTTGAGCCTAAATAAGGATTTAAGACTTTGACATGCCATCGGCCAATGTCATTTCCATCTAAATCCTCTAAATTATAAACGAGCGGCGATATAATTTTATTAACACGACAAAGGATATATTTTGGGGCTAATTTTGACGAAAATTTGTTAATAGGACTTGAAAAAATATATTTCTTCTTCCACAATTCAATATCAATATCACCGACGTTATATTGATCGGACGGTCTTTTCCGTAAGTTATAGGAATGTAAATTTTTATTATAGGCAATTTCTAATTTAATTCGAACATCTTGATATATTTCGGGTAACTTAAGCATTTCATTTGCATAACTATCACGATCAGATAATATGGAGTATAATTGCTGGTCATCAATGGTTCCGTAAAATGTACCTTTTAGTGGTATTAAGCGGGCAAAATTTAAAAACGAAGGACTATATCCTGTAACATCATGTACAGAGGTGCGTAAAGCATAACCAATTTTCGGAATCTGAATATCCCATATCCGATGATCCAAGTTGTCGATGTAAGATCGAATAGCAGTACCGATAACTCTGTTAACTCGTTCAGTTGGATTTACCTGGGCGTGATATTTTGCATTATACCATATTTTTATTTCATATTCTTTGGCTAAATTTCTAAACATCTGACTAGTAAACTGCGTACCATTATCACATATAATTACTTGCGGAGTACCGTAGACAAGAAATACTTCGTTTTCCATATATTTTACAATAGTGCTAGCATTAGCTTGTCGCATAGGATGCAGTAATGTATATTTTGAAAACCAGTCACATACCACCAATAAATACTGGTAACCACTTTTAGATCTTGGTAAAGGACCAAGAATGTCACATGAAATGTGTTGCCAAGGATAGCAAACATGTTTTGGCTGACCCATAAAACCTGGTCGGTTAGTAGACAATACTTTTTGAGAGGAGCACACATTGCAAGAACGTATGTAACTTCTAACAGCGTTGCTCATTTTTGGCCAATAATATAATTCCCTTATTCGTAACAGAGTCTTGAAAACGCCCATATGAGAAGCAGTAGGTTCATTGTGACAAAACTTAATAACTTCTGTACGTTGATTTTCTGGCACAACTAATTTCCAATCCGGTAAATTAGAATGGATTCCACAATAGCTACGAAAGTGTTTAAAAAGGACTCCATTTTCAATCTTCCAGTCTGAATACATTTCTGGATTACTTTGAACTTTGGTCATCATTTGAGAATACCAATTATCGGTTGCACAATGATCAGGATTAATAGTCAACAAACTAATATCTACTGGTGCTCTTGATAAAGCATCAGGAACTACATTTAAACGACCCTTTTTATGCTGAATGACCATATCATATTGTTGCAATTTAAGTGCCCACCTTGCCAGTCGTCCGGATGGATCTTTTAAGTTGTGAAGCCATAATAAAGAACTGTGGTCAGTGATAACTTTAAAAGTACATCCTTCGATGTACGGTCGAAATTTTTCAATGCCGAATAACACGGCCAAACATTCTTTCTCAGTTGCTGAAAATTTCTTTTCAGAACTAGAAAGGGTGCGGCTCGCATAAGCAATGACAACTTCGGAACCTTCTTTATTCAACTGAGTAAGAACACAACCTAATCCGAGATCTGAAGCGTCACATTGAATTGAAAATTCTTTACTAAAATCTGGACTGGCCAGAACTGGCGCAGAAATTAATGCTTGCTTAATATTAATGAACGATGTTTCAGCTTCAGGTGTCCAAATAATTTTTTGTGATTTCCGACGACCATTAATTAAATTTGAGATCGGAGCAGTCATTGAAGAAAAATTTGCTATGAACCGACGATACCAAGAACATAAACCGATGAAACGTTTCACTTGAGTAACAGTTTCGGGTTTTGGAAAATCTAACATAGCCTGAATCTTATCAGGACTAGTTCTCAAACCATCTTTATCAACAACAAAACCCAAATATTTTAAGGATGGTAAACAAAATTCACATTTCTCAATATTAATCGTTAGATTTGCTTTTCGTAAACGGTTGAACACTTCAGAAAGTACTTGAATATGCTCATCAAAAGTAGAGGTTGCAATAATTATATCATCGAGATATACAAAAACAAATGGTTCAAGCTCAGGGCCAAAGACTGCATCCATTAAACGCTGCTGAGTCTGAGGTGCATTAGTTAAACCAAAGGGCATAACTACAAATTCATATAAACCACGACCGGGGACAACAAAGGCAGTTTTCTCGCAGGACGAGGAATGTAATGGGATCTGCCAAAATGCGGACTTAAGATCAACGCTTGATAAAAATTGTGCACCGGACAATTTGTTTAAAATATGATCTACAAATGGTAAAGGATGTGCATCTCGCTTTGTAACCGAATTAAGGTTGCGACCATCAAAACAGAATCTATATTCCCCATTAGATTTTTTAACAAGGAGCACTGGAGATGCCCATGGACTCTTTGACGGACGTATTACTCCTAATTCAATCATTGTATCCAGTTCTTTATTTAAATGAGTCAGCATGTACGGAGACAATTGATGATGCCGTTGTTTTATGGGTTCTGAGTCACCAGTGTAAATTTTGTGAACTAATAAATGTGTACGACCTAATTTTGTACCTGATAGCCAAGATAATTGCTTAAATTTGTCAATAATAGAATTTAACTGTGCAGCCTGTACGGAATTCAATTTAGAACGATCCTGTATACAATTAATAGTATTAACAGATAAATTAGAAGCATCCCACGTATTATCAGGCAATGAAACATTTTTATTGCCAACATAATAGCTATTAGATTCAAAATCTAATTTCAAATCAAATAATCGGCAAAAATCTGTACCTAATATTAAATTATGACATATAGACGGGACGACCAGGACACGAACTAATTTCATAATAAAATCAACTTCTACTGGTAAATCAACGTACCCCAAAATAAACTGCAATTTTCCATCTGCTGTTGTAAGATGAGAATATTTATATTTATGAATTTGTAAGGAGAACATAGTCAAAAGAATCAAAGCACTACCTCCAAGAACTGAATGATTTGCACCCGAATCTATTAATCCAATAATAGATTTGTTGAAAACAGAAACTTTGATGTAAGGTCGATTATCACATTTATGCTGAACAAATAGAGGACTAGAATTAATTTTATCTTTATGGTCTATAGAATTTGTACAAAAATATTTAACATATAATAACCAACTTTTCCATTCATTCAAATCAGTGTTAGAGGCCTGTTTATTATTAACAGGAAAACGGCGGCCTAGAAAACGTTCCCTGAATGTTAGTTTTTTGAACACCTCGGACATGTAGATTTTGTAAAGTTAGACTTTCCACAACCAAAACAAAATCGTCCTGTTATCGGTTTTTGACAATTTCGCAACACATGACCAGTTTGTTTACAATTCCAGCAAGACATGCTGGATACTTGCGTAGCAGAAACGTTACTGCTGCGTCTGTTGGCAAGAGAAAAATGACTAGAATTTGTTCGGGGGCAAGATAAGTCCGGCTCAAGATACGAATTATTCCTATTTGTAGGAGACTGTTGAAATTTTTCTGTAGACAATCTAACATTTTCTAATTTTCTACACACTTCTGCCAATTGAGAAATTGATGTAATTTCTACCAGAGCTAAATGCGATTGTAGGTACGGAAGTAAATTTCTCTGAATTACTTTTAACACGGTCATATCTGAAGGTTGTTCGACAAGTCTACTCACAAGATTTTCGATGACAGCTATAAAAATAGTAACCCTTTCATTTGAACCCTGTCTTCTAGATCGTATTTCGTCCCAAAGAGTTTCGTCGTAATAGGCTGGCAAGAAATCGCGTCTGAGAGCAACCACTAAGGAATCCCAGTCATGTACGGCGTGTTTAATTGAACGAAACCATATCAGTGCGGAACCAGTAAATAAATCAACGGCGGATTTAAATAAATCATCTTTAGTAATATTACGCGCCATCCGAAGTTCATCTATCCTAACAAGAAATGCATTGAGTGAAGAAATTTTTGTGTTTCCGTCAAATGATATTGCCCACTTATAAACGGGAGTTGATACAGATGGACTAACAGATGATGTTGAGGGTACAGGATCAGAATTAATCTTCCTAAAAGTGACAGATTTATCATCTAAATCAGATTCAAGAGCCAGAACTTCAATAATAGACATATTCTTAAATTCTAAAATTTCGTCCTTTATTTCAGGATTAAGATTAGGATCTAGCCGATTAATTCTAGACTTGGTATGTAATAATCTCGAATTAATTCTTTTGTATGCAGTCTGATAATTATCGGTGTTAAATTCAGACATCAGTTCTTTAAGTGAAGAAAGAGAGAGGGCTATATCAGTTTTTTCTAAATTAAAATTAATTTCTTTAAGTTGGTAATTTAAATCTGACCGATTATTTTCAGTTTCTAACAACTTCCGAAGTGCTTTTCTTCGGGTATTGGCATCCGACTTTATAGGATAACCCCGAAGTTTTAATTCATAATTAATTTCATGTGAACGTAAATAACTAGCATCCATTTTAAATAATTTCTATCCAATAGAAAAAAATAAATGTGGGTTTTTATGTGTAACGTTAAAATAAATTACAAAAAAATCAAAGCGTTTGACAAATTTAAAATAAAATTTATATGCGACCTTAAATTTATTTAAGTTTTAAAGCAAATTGAAACTTATAATGTTGACTTTACCACGTTTTTGTACAAAAAGTTCTTATCACGACAGGAAGGAAAAACAGGCCCAAGCGTTGGACGCCAAATTTTGTGTGACCCTGACTAGAAGGCTTAAATGCCGGCAGCTCGCAAAGTCGGAAGCTGGGGGAAATATTATTTTTCTTACTATCGTGTGGGCGCCAGTCATTCATAAATGACTATTGTGAACGGTGGTAAAATCAATTAAAACAAAATTTAAATATCAACAAATTTAATAGCGAAAAGAGAGATGAAATAAACATAAAAAAAACAGGCCAAGAAATATAGACTTAAATTTTAAATTTACTTACTAAGCTTATAAATAACCTATGACTACGATTCGAACAAAATTAGTAAAAATTAAAGATTTAATATCTAGTAAACAATGAAGAAACGCGTGAGTACGCGGCCACGATCGAACAGGTTAAAATAAAAATTAAGTGAATAATTAAGTGATAACAAAGAGAGAAAGAAAAAAAATGTACATAAAAATTATAGTTATGTACTTACAAATATATAACAATTTAAGAAATACTCCCATTCACTTAACCTGCTCGATCGTACATATGCACACGACTGGCTCATCCTTCTCATATTGCCACACGGCCGATGCAATAACAATAAAAACTCTGATAAATACATTCTCAAAAAACTCAGTGTTTGTAAATACATTATTTAATTCCAACGTTTAAATATTTAACGTTACAATGTTCATATCTATCCTTCCCTTTCTACCATTAATTAATTTCTTATTATTTTGAAATCGGCTCCTTCCTAATTAAAAGATATTTTTCTTCCTATCCACGCATTAACATTTCGTCCTCATTTTTGCAATTAAACCTGAATTTTTCCATCGTTTCTTCCATCATTTTCCTTTTTACCAAGAAGAAATAAACCTTTAAAGCTATTGCTAATATTCATTAAGTAATCTTATCCATCGCACTACATTTTATGAATACTGTCTGTAATTCTAATAACTTTCATCATATATTTCGCTATTTCACACCATAATGTTCAATACCATGTTCTTTAGTTTCTCGAGGTAGTTTTATGTTATATTCATTTATATGCACTGTTGTTTCCTTATACACTTTTGCGTTATCAACTTCAATTAGATTTGAGCGTGAGACATGACGAAATATGGAATCTACATGAATTTTTTGTTGTCAGTGTTTAATGCTAAATGAATATCGTCGAGTTTTCGGCGGCTTTTTTGTTTATTAATTATAATTTTTCATTTTTTCACATCATATTTTTATTAAATATTAAATATTTTAATTTTAATATTTTATTTGGAATATTATTTTCATAACGGAAGAATGCATTCAAATGTTTGCAATGTTTAACTTTACCAAAATGCATCCATCCTTCCTATAGATTAATAATACGATTTTAATTTTAGTGAAGGCATCAAAGTCTTATATATGAACCATTTATGTATTGTTCTTCTTCTATGACCAGTTTGTTGAGATAACGGATTAAATAATAGAGTGCTTAAGTTATTTTTCAAACCAAAGTTATCCATTTACAAAAGATGAATTTTGATAAATTACACTCCATTTGCTAGTCTACAATTTATTAACTTATTTATCGTATGGCGATACACATCACAGCGATTAAATATAAAATCTTGTATATTAATCTGATAAATACTGACACAGGGTCCAAAAGGTCTTGTCAGTTGATCGTGTGAAGAGCCATCAGAAGTCGCATATGTCATAGTGATAGTGAAAATGATTTGCTTAGCAACGAGATTTTTATGATTGTCTGGCTGCCAAAGATGTTAGTTCTTTAGCGTTATCCAGGGTGCACCACGTGGAGGCGATCTACCTTTGCAATGTTAATTTCCGTCTACATACATGGTGCTAAATGTAATGTAAATGGCATCTGCACTTTATCGATAGCATCTAATCAGAATTTATATCATCCATCTACTCTGTTAAACACTGACGTAATATAATTTACATTAATTTGCTAATAATACTACATCATGATATTTGTTAACATATTTCAATTAAATAAACACGTTATCAAGTATTACTTATTATATTTGAACAATCCTTATTCAAGGATGTGCTTTTTAATTTACATACTATTTTCTTATATAAAACGGTGCTTATGCTTCCAGTATTTCTTGAAAACTCTACGGTTTCACTTCACATTCAAAATTAAACCTCATAACATAGAGTTATCAAGAAGTTATTTACATGAAAACTTTTGAGCTGATATAAAATAAATCATTCTTAAAGCAGTTCAAACAATCCATACTAAAGTTTTAAAATGGACCACCTTTTTCAAATAAATTTCCTTTAACACTGTACTATACCTAGTATAAACTTCGAAACTACTTACCAAACTAAGACATATATTCAAACAAATTCCTTCGAAATTGATTTTTTTATTATTAAAAAATTAAGTACTAAATAAACTCCTTAATCAAAATATAAATTAAAATTATTTTAATTTTATAATGTATTCAGACGATGCAAATTATCCTTTAAATCTGTCCAATTATTATGATCTTAATTAAAGCTCTTCAGATTTTCCAAACTAGTCAATCAGATTCTCTTAAAACTTTTTGGCAGAAACTAGAAACTAGTCTGTGGATGTAAGCCATCAATGCAAGTCGAGCTCGTGTCACAAACCCATCAATCGGTTTATAAATCTTAGCTTCCGCAGTATTAAATTTCTTAACGGCTGACGTGACATGTAAGTAACCATTTTGGTAAGAAATTTAAGATTTGTTGTAAATACTTAAATAAACATAAAAGTGTCAAAAACGAAAAAACATGATCTTAATATTTCTTCACTTATAAAAATTGAAATTATCTTACCATTTCTAAGAAAAAAAATGTACCATCGATAGCTAAAAGTTACAGACTAGTCAGTATCTCGTATATTACGTCAAACAATGTGCTTTTATATATATTTCTGGATTAGTGAAATCAAATACATTACAGTGATATGATCTTAATGTAGTTGATGTTTCATTCATTAAAACAAAATCAATATCCTTCTACCATCAACATATCTAAAAGGATATCATATTTAATAAATTCTTTTATCTTGAGTTACATATTCTTTTAGTTGAATTCAATTCAAAATTGCTTTAGTGCCATCTCTAATAATACTTAAAGCAACTTTTAGGAATTAAGTTTTAAACAAAACAAAAACTTTGCGCCCTCAATAATTTGGGCGCAAAGCTTTATCCGAATAAACTTTTAAAAATTAGTGTTTTTTGCTTTTTACGGTATATCATCTTTTTCATAAAAGCTTTAAGAAATAAATAAATCTTTCATTATTATCATTGAAATTATACACATCTTTTACTCATTAGCAATCAACCAAAAAAAACTGTAATAAAATATATTTATTACGACATACAATATTTAATAAAATATAAAAATGTGCTTTGAAATCTTTTTCAAGTAATAGATATATTTGACATTTATTATATTTTACTATGTAAACATTTTAAAAATCAAACTTTACTATCCCTATTGCGTCCCACGTCCCACGCAATAGGGCTTAGGGATTGTAAAGTTTGATTCATTAATTATATTTTATATTAATTATTTCAACCTTTTAAACTAATTTATGGAACAAATGTATAGTAAACTATGTTTTTAAAATGTTTCCATAGTAAAATATAACAAATGTCAAATATATTTATTACTTGAAAAAGATTTCGAAACTCATTGTTATATTTTATTAAATATTGTGTGTCATAATAAATATATTTTATTAAAATTTTGTGTTTATATGGTTGCTTGCTCAGGGGTAAAAGATAGGTATAATTTCAATGATATTCAACCAAAAATTTGACACTACATAATATTATTATCATTTTATTTCGCTATTACGTTTACATTTGTTGTTTTAATTTAAAAACTCAATTTAAATTCAATATATTTTGAAAAGAATAATTTATACAAATGTTTTATTAGAAATAATTTTTGGATCAAAAATAAATAAATGAAAAATAATTAGTAAAAATTTATTTCAACTCATTTTTTTGCTGATGTGTTTTGATTGTGCTGTAAGTATTTTGTGGTGAGCTCGACTTGAAAATCACTTTTTAAACCAGTAATATCGATTGACGTGGTAATTTAGCCATACTATAAATTTATTGGAAATGTTGGCCAATTTGTTAGACAACAATTTTTTTATAAATAAATAATTTAATTTAATTTGTCCAGTCCAAACGTTTCAAGTAAGCACACATTTTAATATAAAATAATAGATTTTAACACATTAATATAAAGGTATACTATATGAATCCCCGCGCACTCCTTCGGTTCGATCGGATCGGACCGATCGGATCGTCTCGGCATCGGCCGAGGATGCTAGAAGGAGCAAAAATTGCCGAATGTTCCGACGTGTTTAACTATTTTAAGTAGGTAATTTTGAATATTTGCCATGTCTGACGAACTTTTCTTCGTCTCCAAGTAAATCTGGAAATAAGTGGTAAAACTCTCCATAGGTTTCTCTTTTAAGATTAATT
>JAFFZR010010687.1:0-19148 GCA_018397195.1 Lethrus apterus | reverse complement strand
TTTGTCGAATACACAGACGTTTTTTTGAAAGGTAGCCAAGAAGAAATGAAAGCATTGTAGACTTATAATAATATTTAAACATCAAACGTAATTTATTTTACCGAACCGGGTTTAAAATAAATTATTAAGTCCGGTTCTGAAATGAAAATCATCAGCAGTTCTTCAGCTGTAACATTTATGATTTACAATGGGTTGTTTTGCGGTTAAGTGACCATTGTCAACCAAGATTTGTCGCAATAAATTACTCACGTATTCGTACAGAAAATTATAAAAAGCCAATTAATTTGAAATCTACACCCCTTCAAAATTTTTAATATTACAAATGCGTTGTCTATGATATTTTGATTTTAGTGATTTGATAAAAAAATATATAAAATTATAATTTTTTTACTTTTTGGCGTCCTGACGCCGGTCGGAGCGTCTTTTTGAAAAAATAGAATAGCTATTTTGTAGTACCTCTACTGTAGATTATTGACCGCTAGATTCAAGTTCCTAAGATGATTAGAAATATAGTTTTTCGCGAATATGCTATACGATGGTCCAGCCTGTATATCCCATAAGAAACAGGATGGAGAAATTTAAAATTTTTTGTTGAAACAGTACTTATAAAAAGATAAAAAAGATTTTGTCTTTCTTTTGATACAGCTTTTTAGAAAAAAATGTTACCTTCATTTTTTAACGGTTTTTTTTTTTTGAAGATGTTAAAGTTAAAAAAGTTCATTTGTTTCTTTTCATACAGTATTTTTTAGAAAAAAAATGTTTACCTTTGTTTAATGTACAAAGTAGATTTTTGTTTTTTTAAAGATTTTTTTTTTTTTGATGAGGTTGCTTGGGAATAAAATGATTTGTACCTTTAAATATCGTACAAAAATAATAATAATGTATATAAATGCTCATTTTTAAAAATTGACATCTGGATCAAAGTTTCAGACCTTTTAGCCCTCATCAGCACATTTTTTTATGAGTGATCAATTCATGTCTATACCCGCAGATACCAATACATACCAATACAAGACATGCATTAGAAAAGTCGTAACACAATTTTAAATAAATATTTAATTTAAAAACAATTATTTTCGGGGGCATAATATAATTTTATTTTATAGAAAATCATTTCATTTTAAATTTAAAAAAAAATGGCGATTGTGATTTAGTTTTATGTAATATAATTCCATATTAAAAAACAAGGGGGTCGTGATTTAATTTATTGCAAGAAATTTAAAAAAATTATAATTTTATCCAGAAGAAGAAAGAGACAAACCGAGCGAGATAAATTTGCTAAAAATTTGGCCACAATTTTTTTTATTTCAAAATTAAGAGTATTAAAGGGTCAGTTATTGCCTCGTGCTTCAAACCATCTAACCCCATCTTGAATTTGTAAAAACTACTCGTCCAAAAAAATCATAATTCTTAATATTTAATCTAGACAATTATGATGTATATGATCGAGATCACATATGAAATGGAATTAATCATAAAACAGGTTCGCTCTTGGCTTAACTTTCACTCTTTGAAAACAAATTAATTACAAAGAAAACAAACACAAATAAACACAAAACGGATGATTATTGTGAAAAGCATCCTTTGTCGTTGTTGGACAAAAACACAAACAACGTTTAACATTGCATTGTTAAACGTGGGTCACACAAAGTACAAATTCAAGGCTACGATAGGGCAACGCAGGGTCTCAAGGTCTATTTATCCACACGTGGAGATAATCGGAGACCCAATCTAATTACCGCTGACCCAAGAACGTCGTTACGAAGTCGTCGACAGACACACGAATTTACATACAATGTCACAAATTCCGTCCGTCTCAGAATACGAAAATTTGTAAATGTTGTTGGGAAGGAGTCACTTTTTGGCATTGACGTCGTATTAAGACCACCGCAGGCAAAATTGACATATGCCCCCGCTGACTCATCGCCATATCCTCATTAATACATGCTGTGCAATTCGAGCGAACATTACACGGCCACTATTAAAAGAAACTCGTCTTCAATTAATTTATTTATACGCGAAATAAAAAGGAATCCGAGAAGTAATTGTGCAGACCGGCGGCGTTCTTACTTCACTTTCATTATACATAATCGGATCTAATTATTTGCTGAATTAATGACAGAAATTATACACCGTGTACGTTGTAATTTGTGGTTTTATGATCGACGTGCGATGGTTATAAGACTTATAAGCGTGTTGGTATATTTAAAAATTGTCATACCAACATTTAAAAATTTGTAGAATGGATGTTTTATTTTCAAATTTTATAGGTGATATTAAAACTAAAAAATTGAAAATTTTTAAATTAAAACAAAAAATTGAATTTTTTTTTTTTTTTTACTTATCAAGGAATTAAACATTTCATATGATTTTACGCTAAAAAAATAAACAAAATAAACAAAATATTTCATATTTGGCATTAAACTTGAACAAATCTCTATGAAATTAAAAATTTTCTTTGATACAAATCCCCAGGCTAAATTAAATAAATAAATAAAATAGATTAGAAAAAAATGCCCCCGCCATCAAGTTACTTCGTACTTCGCCAAAACTACACAGATAGGATAATAAATACTCATTGTTATACAAAATCACAACAATTAATAGAAGAGAAAATAAACAAAAAGCAAGACTGATATAATTTAATTTCTAAAATTAATCTAACCTTTTATAATTAAAAATTAAAACTGTTAACAGAAAAAAAAACACTAGAGCATTAATTTTTAAAACAACTTAAAAAGATTATAAATTATAAAAATAAATATTTTTTAAATTGTTATAAATAATAAAATACGTAATAATAATAATTTTCAAACAAATTTTAAAAAATAAGCAATAATTACGCCATTCATGCTTGTAACCTTACATTAAATACTTCATACATGATTTTTCGTAAAATGTATGTACAAACCTCGCAATAAAAACAAACTCGTATCGTTAATTGGATATTTAAAATGCAGTTAACATCTGCAAAGTGATAGTAAAACACTTTTCCTCATACCGCGCGTGCTACCAACTCGCCCATGAAAATTCTTCGATGTGCAAGAATGTTTAGTAATTCAATTTTAAATCTCTGTGAACAATTCAAATCATTTTTTCCCCTCCTCATTGGTGTAGCATCGAACAACTTTGTTCTGTGACCCATTTAGAAATATTGACCCAATTTCGAAACGAAAATAAACTGACATTGAATTTTCCGAAAATGTAAACGAATCCGAGAGTTTACGTAAACCGTTTGAAGTTTCACGTTGCGAAACACACGTTTATTTCGATTTTTTAACAAAGAATTGTATATCCGCATAAAATTCTCGTTTTGGGCTTTTTGTACGACGAAGCGAACGGGTCGACATCGTTAAGCGCAAAAGGGAAAGTGAGAAAGTATTTTGCAAATTTCTTTTTAGAATGTGGCACGCTTTTTGCTTATCCTACATTTCATTCCTGTTATTATCGAACAATACATTTTTCATGAAAGTTTTTGAATTATTTAAGACATATTTGCAATTATTATTCCAGTTCTCGATATGGACACGTGTTCTAGGTAAGAAGTCATTTTTTGGTTAAAACCATTTTTTTTCTTGATTTAAAATTTGAAGAAATATTTGTTGAAGAACCACTAGCTCGACCTGTATTAAGCCTTTCAAACTAGTTGCAAACTAACGTTAGTTTCTGGGTTACACCCATCGTCAGTACAGCTTCTGTGTTAGACAATCAATGCATATAGAGTCAACATACTTAAGTTCCTATGCATCAAGGTGAGAATAGCTCAAAGTGACGGCGAAAGTCGGAAGTATCAGGTGTCCGTCTGCTATTTCAAACTTTCAAAAATCATATCTGTTTGTTCTTTTTCTCTTCCACCCATTCGTTTTCTTTCTTTGTGCACCCCCCGCCATGTACAGGTGTCCATTTAGTGCGGGATTATTTTAAAGAAACATATTTTAGATAAAAGTTATATGGTTCTAATAACCTGCTTAACCTAAAATTTTCCACTATACAGGGCGTTTCGTTATTCTTGGTTAGCATATATTTTGTTTCCTATATTTTGAATGACATAATTTTATTCTTTGATCAACAATGCTATTAATAACACTATATATTTGTGTGTCGTAATAAATATATTTTATTACATTTTCATTTCACGAATAAAAGGAGTAGGAACAATTTTATGTTATGCAGTTATTAAAACTAACTTTAAAACATTTTTTACTAAAACCAATACTAAAGTCTCTGTAGAAGAATCCCACATTAAATGGGCACCTGTACTGTTAACAAATTGTAGTTTATTTTTTTTTTTTTTCGTAATTAAAAAAAATCGTTTCAGCGGTTCGACAAACAAACGTCGTCCATGTGTGATAAACGCCAGGTCGTCAATTAAAAAAATCGTTTATAAATAAATATTCGAATCGTATCGCGGACCACATGAATCAGGCGAGAAGAAAAGTCAAAACATTTCAATTTTCGAACGACACACATGCCACGATTGATTTCGCCGCCGCCGCCGCCTATTATTAGCACGAGAAACCGATAACGAGGTAAATATCCGCGACCTTGTCCTTGAGATTCGTCGGTTGTTCGCGTGTCTCTTATCGCACGTTCCATCGCGTCGCCTTTTTTTCTTCGTTTCTGGTGCATTTTGGTGTTGGTTGAATTTTCGTTTCACGTAAATTAAATAATATTCGTCTGGTCGAGGTTGTTTTCGTTACAAATAACATGTATGTGGTTATATATATGTGTTTGTGCGCCATGGAAATGTTTACTAGACGACGACGTTTTCTGATTTACATTCACGTAAATGATTATCATACAAATTTCAACTAAGTAATGTTTTATATTAAATTTCATATTAAGTTTGTTTTTGGTTTTAAAAAAATATATATATATATATATATATTTATGTATTGTATATGATGAAGCCATTTTGTTGTATTTATTGGCGACGATGTTTCAAAATCAAAAAAATACATGATTCGCAATCGTTCTTTTTTTAAGAAAAAAAATTCACCGGTGAAGTGTAGTTGTGTTACGTACATAAATATAATATGTTAAATTCACAATGACGCATTTCATTATTATTATTATTATTATTATCATCGCTGTATAATGTTTCGTTCTGCGATAATCGGTTCTTTGTTTTGTCATTTGACTAAACGACCGGACATATCTTTAATTGATATCAGTAATTTAATAAATAAGTAAATGTTTACTTCGTAACGTTCAGGCTTTGCCACGTTTCCTGTTATTGTTGATTTGCACGGTATATAATTCTTATTTCGATTATTTTCTTTTTCACATACCATACATTTTTACAGATATTTAAATAATTGGTAAAAGTTGAAATATGTAAATTGATTTTTTTTAATTGTAGTTTTTGACTATCATCATTATTATTATTATTATTTGATCATTATTCATCACGGAAAAATTTCTGATTTTTAAAACATTTTTCGACAACGTGGGTCAAAAGAAATCATCCTAACTCATTAACAATGATTATTATTATTAAAATTATTATTTCAAATTAAAATCTTCGTGTCCGTATATCATAACTTCATAAGACATTCCTACCAAGTTATTTTCACTTATCTAGTGTTTGCGTTTACTCATTTATTTTTAAACATAAATCAACGCGATAGCGATGACCTTGTCCCTTGACACTAGAACGAACCATCGGACAACCTTGAATTGATAAATATTTTAATTGTCGCCGCCGTTTTCTATTGCAATTATACCCTTAGAGAAATTACCCATTCAGTTAGATTGCATAATGGAGCGCGTGCTTAAAAATGTATAAATACACGGAAGATCATCTTTAAAAATAATTCCAATGTTTCAAATGTGTTTACGATTACTTAAAGTTTTCTGGTTCGTTTCGAGGTCACATTTCTGCGAATTGTGTACTACGTTCCACAAGGAGTTTTTTTTTTTTTTTATAAATCGTTGTTTTGAAAAGGCTTGTGAAATTTTATAGATAACTACGATAAAAACAACACTTGTTACGTCAATATAAGCGCCGCGCCGGGGATATTGGTATTGTAATACGCTTGGAACATTAAATGTTAATTTACTAGTTTGTGAAGCCTATTTTGGAAGATCTGTTTTGAGAAAAACAGTATTGAGAAAAATTATTTTGAGAAAAAAATTTTGGGAAAAAATATTTTGGGAAAAACTATCTTGGGAAAAAATATTTTGGGAAAAACTGTTTTGGGAAAAATTATTTTTGGAAAACTACTGTGGGAAATGCTAGTTTGAGAAAAATTATTTTGAAAAAAACAGTTTTTCCCAAAATATTTTTTCCCAAGATAGTTTTTCCCAAAATATTTTTTCCCAAAATTTTTTTCTCAAAATAATTTGTCTCAATACTGTTTTTCTCAAAATAGATCTTCCAAAATAGGCTTCACAAACTAGTAAATTAACATAAAATAAAAATAAATAAATATTAGCAAAAACCTCGGTCCTCGGAAAAAAACAATCGAAGATCGCCGTGAAGATCAGTAAACAATCAAAATTCGTGAAACCCACGGACGTCGAAAAAATAACAATCGTCATCAGTTTAAAAACAATCAAAATTCGTGAAAATCACGGAGGATGGAAAAAAAATTGAAGATCGCCATCAGTTTAAAAACAATCAAAATTCCTGAAAATCACGGACATTGAAAAAACAATTGAAGAGCGCCGTCAGTTTAAAAACAATCAAAATTCGTGAAAATCACGGACGTTAAAAAAACAATTGAAGAGCGCCGTCAGTTTAAAAACAATCAAAATTCGTGAAAATCACGGACGTTAAAAAACAATTGAACATCGTCTTCAGTTTATAAACAATCAAAATTCGATGTCATAATTTAGGGGAAAGTTGGAGAAACAATTAATGGAGACAAATTTTGAATCCTGACTCTGAATAAAAAACAAAATTATCGACAAAATAAAGTCGTTTGTCACGCAAAAAACTTAATGAGAAATATTGCCTCACTAAATTATTTTTAAACACAGAAATGTCCGAAAAAGCTTTCCTGGAATTTTAAAACGTGTTGTAAAATTAAAGTTCTTATCCATGAACGATTGATTAATTGTTGCCACGTTGCAATTGCAGCAGTGGTTGCAATCTCGATGGGGAAAAAAATGGTGAAAGCAATAACAAAACTATGTATATATTTAGAGCGGAACGATTAAACGAGATAAAACTTTGGAACAATTTGATCAATTTGTATGTACGTGTTGTCAATTAATTAAGAACATATTGTTTGTTAAAGAGCAATTAAAAATTTGAATTCCAACTAAAACTAATAAAAAATAATCGATGCTGTATGAAATGAAGTTAAGAGCTGGGGCGCATTCGATTTTTGCTCAGATATCTACAAATGTTCAATGGCAATGGACATTATAAATCAGGGCAATGAACTCGATCTAAATCATCAACGAAGTCGAAAATTTGTTAAATGATATTAATTTCCAATCAAGAAAATCCCAATAGTTCTTAAGATTTAATTCTGATCTAAATCCAGTCAATGAGGTACGAAAGAACAAATTAGGACAAAATCAGGAATCAGGAACTGGGGTAAAGTTCTATCTTGATTTCCAGAATCGGAAAAAAAAAACAACATAACCATATATATTTTAGAAAATGAAAAACATAAGGTCTGGATCAAATAAATTAAAATAAATAAATACATATTTTTTTTTTGAAATGTGCTCTGAACCCAATCAAATTTAATTTCGATGTAAATTATTAAATAGAGCAAATTTATAAAAAAAATCTAACACAAATTTCCAAATTAAAATTCCTTGTTTTGGCCAAACTTTGATAACGTTCTTTTATAATATAATTAATTTCATAATTTCTCTTGCCTTCAATAAAGAAATAAATTAAACGCTTTTATTTATTGTTTTATTAAAATACGCCAAGCACTAATAATTAATTACGTAAATGTTTATTCCAAAAAAAAGTGCAATTTTACAACATTTTAAAATCTCAGATTGACAATTACTCTTAAACAATTGATTATGCGACCTTAAAGAAATACATATCTAGTACGTAGTATTTAACTTGTTTTGTATTGTAAATGAGAAAACATTAAAAAACTAATGCACACAATTTGTCATCTTAGATTAATGATGGTATAAATAAATTTAAATAATTATGAAACGTCGAATTGAAAAAATAAAAACAAACAACTTGGATAAAATTTCGTAGACATTTCACGACTAAATTCGGTGTTTTTCCGAAAAATCCGAATTTGATACGACATTACGTGAACGAGAAAACATCTTGCGCATAAATATGTCAAAATTTTGGCAAGTAAAAGATTTAAGGTCAAGTTCATAATAATATTACGAAATTGGCAAATTTACAATGCAACCTACCCAACCTTTCATATTTGTCGGTACGAAAATATTTGTTTATTAGGACTTTGATATGTCGTCTGTTTCGATGCCGTTGCCAAGGTTGAAATGTTGCAAAAAAATGGCGAAAAATATGAAATATTATTATTGTTAAAAAAAAATATCTAGAATTTATGAAATGCACGAGAAAATTTTTAACAAAAATATTAATTTTTATAAAAAATAATCCTACCCAAATCTCCACCACTGGTGTATCAAAATGTCCATATCGACATTTAATATTATTTAAAGGAAAAGCTATTTTAAATAAAATTTTTATCTCAAAAATTATTACTTTTTATAATAAATGTTTGTAATAAATTTTGCGTTACATTTCAATAAACTTCAATAACAAAATTTCTTACGAAATCTACGATGAACACGTAAACAAAACTGATACAAAAAAGAATACTTATCCAGCAATTTTCCATAATTTAATTTTTTAATTAATCTTAACTTTTAATTTTTTTAAGGGTTACGTTAAAACCGAAGTTTTCCAAATTTTTCATAATAAACTAGTCTCAGCTATATTAAAATCTAAAACTTTTGAATTTACAATCTGATCAGGTGCTCAAGTTAGACTTAAATTTCCACTTTGATATCATTTTGCAAAAACTGTACGAAATTCTAAACTAAACTCTTTGACTCTGTGCGAAAAAAAGTACATTTCAAACTATCATTTTCTCAAAAGTTCACACTTTTATCCCAAAGCGCTTTGCTCTTTTACACGGTTCCCTCTTTATTACATTCTTTTTAGTTTTATGAGATAATATTTCTAATAGAAAAAATCTCTCTGTGCGAGATTTTATTTTCTTTGATTTTTTCTTGGAAATTATTCTATCTTTTAGACAATTTTCTTGCATTGCAGAGAAAATGCTTAAATCTTAAATAAATAAACAATAAACTATAAAAATCAGAGTTGTACACATTTTTTGTTTTTTTTTTTGTTTTAATAGTCAAGTTGTAAGCAATTTTGTCTTTTTTGGAAACCTCACTAAACCCAACCAAACCCTATGTTCAAAAATTATATAGATTGGGTTGAGTTTGAAGATAACATCTTTTTCCGACAGGTGGCATAAATAAAAATTTAAGTAACAAATATATCTTATTTTCCTTCTTACATGTTTTTATCTTGGAGATAATTTTCGAAAAAAATTTACGTTGAGGACGCTTCGTGACTCGAAACCGGTATTCATGACACATATGACATTACCATCAGTAAATTTATGCACGATAGTTTCGGACTGTTAATCGTCATCAGTATGATTTATCCAAGTGAATTTGAAAACCCGACGTCCCATTAATTTAATTAACACACAAAAAATTAATTAATTACTTTAAGAACTTTTTGATCGAGACTTTTTTTTAACATTATAATTTACATTCGTACTTATGAAACAAGGTGCAATTTTTTACATGTTTAATGTTCAACATACTTGTAATTCACATATCGTTAAATCGTCTCGGTCGATGATATTAAGGTCGAAAAAGCCGAGCGAAAAGTGCACCTGGAACAGGTGTACGTTTTTGCGTTTTAATTAAATCGTATTTTTTGGCTCTCGGTGTAATTGGCACGTTTCGCAACGACGATCGATAAAAAAATAGATAAGACGCTGTAAGTTATAAGTATCGATAAATTGGGGAATTTTTGCAAAATTTTTGGAAAACATTCCAAAAGTCAAAATCCGAATTTTGTACCAAAGAAGTTTTTAATATAAAAGACATTTTTGATAATCGATGACAAAATTTCTCATTTTTAACAAGAGACGTATTTTTGTAATTTTTAAAATTAAAATTATGAACGTCCCTGACTGTTACGCTCGTCGCAACAATGCCCCATTTTTAAATGTGTGTGACTTAATTATGGATGAATTACTACATGACCTCGGCTTTATTAAAACCAAGGTTGGTTTCTGGATCAGTTCAAACACACGTGGCATAAAAAAATAACACGTGGGCAACAACGAATGCAGATTAGCCAAAATTCTATCATCGTAATAAGTTGCTTCTATCAACATTTTAAGCATTTTTATTGCACGAAAAATCCAAAGTCCTATACTGATAGATATTTTCCAAATCAAAATTTTAATGAATGGCGAAGAGGTTTTAAGCGATTTTTTTTATAGTTTTTCCAAAAAAAAAATAAATAAAATGTTATTATAAATTACAAACAAAAATAATATAATTTCAAAAGTGAATTTAAAAGATTTCTTCAATATAACATCGTACCCCGCCTCACACACACACATATCTCCAGTACGCTCGTCTTCTTTGCGCATCTGTTTTTAGACATTAAATAATTACCTAAAAGACAAAAATTATTTTTACTACTACTATTTTTTCCAAAATGGATGTCGGAAACAAACATAATAGGTTTGAGTTTATTTTAAATTTAAAAAAAAAAATAAAACAAAAAAACATAAACATTTTCGGAACCAAATTTCCAAATTCTATCCAACGACAAAGATAAAATTTTGAAAATTCAAATAGAATCGAATTGAAAGCGACGATACTTTGTCCTCAATAAATTTCATTCAAAAAAATCACAGATTGAAAATTTAATTTTAAATCGACTTTTGTGTAATTTTTTTTATTTAATTCCAATCTCCTTCTAACGTATGAATCATTTCCTCACTATTGCAATTATTTTACACGCACACTTTATATTTTTCTCAAAATTAAAAAAAAAATGAAACTGTCAATTTTAAAGAAAACGAAAAAGACACACGTAGACAACGTAAAAAAAAAACAGCAATTATAAAAGGCAACTTCACTAAACAAAACCGACTTTGAACGTGTCGTATTGTGCAAGTTATAACTTATAACATATTTTACAATGGATTAAGTCATTTTCATGAACAATATGAACAAGGAAGATAAATTTATTGAAGAGTTAATTAACATTGTCCGATAAATTCCAGTTCTTCCGAAGCTTCTCTTCTACGTTAGGGAAATTGTAACAAAGAAACAGTGACGTTTTTAAACTTTGATGTACGAAGTGTTTCAACTCTTGTTGGAACAACAAACATTTCGAAAATTACAAAAATAACCGATACATCAATTAGTGAAAAATGTACATTCCATAAAACACACGCCTTGAATAAAAAAATTGCAATTCCAAAAATACTCCACGAAACGCCGTCGAACTCACTCGGTTCACCACCCCAAACACAAAGTTTCAAGAAAAAGTTATTTCAATAAAATCCGCGACAAGACTCCACAAAGACGAAAGAAATGGGTTATTTTTGAATCAAATGACTCCAACAAAACCGTTACCAATCCAGAATTGTTTTCATTGGCATAAGCCCCCAAAACAAACGAAATAATTTAACGATTTAATTAACTTTTGTCGCCGTTATTCGTACGTATTTTACGTTAAATGCACTTTCCCCAACTCGAATCTTTTGTCAGAGGGCCCATAACGTTGTCGTGGCCGACGTGATCTTATGGCGGTGTTTGTTAGATATCCGAAAACGTGTAGGTGAATTTATTCGGCAGACGCCCGTCTCCAAGAATATTTCTTTTTTATTCCGTCCGTCCGTCCCCGGTGAACGACCTCAGTTTCGTTCGCTATTTTAAAAATCATCTCGAAATAATTTTTATCGCCGGGTCACGCGTCTCTTAATATACAAAAAAAAATGCGTTCAAGATCATTTTATGTAATAGCGACGACGACTTGGCGGTTTTTCTTATCTGGCATTGAATGATTTTTTTGTACGTTTAATTATACATTTCAAGGGTAATTACGCATTCGAGGCGCGCAAATAGTTGCACAATGTTTTGATAAAATTAACATTTTTGTTTGATTAATACGCAATAATTTTCGTACCCGTTGCACGAATACATGCATATTATGTTTAAAAAATGTAACTGAATAAATTCGTCAACGTCAACTTACAGCCCTCACAGCCTATTTTTAGGATTTTTAGGGATTACTAAAATAAATATTTTTACCGACAAAAATCTAGAAAGTAACAAATTCAATGTATTTTTGTAACATTTTTAAAACAATCTGTAACATGAATTCCAATTAAACTTGTTGCGTTTAGTCTCAAACTAAAAACGTAAACATTCAATTTTAATGTGAGAACGTTTAGAATTGTTATACAAAATCTGATTCGACGTCGAAAACTCGTTCAATTAAGCACCGAGTAAATTTCGATCAGTAATTAATCTAAGGAAAGCTTGTTATGGGAATTGAAGATCAAACGCCTCGAACCACGTGTCAGTGAAGACGAAAATAGATCCACGTGTCTCCTCAGAAAGCGTCGAAACACATCTCGTACGATTATACTTTCTCCTACGAAAATCTCAAAGTCAGGGACGCGCATTTTTCATGCCAAAAACGCAATCGTCCTAATTAATCTGTTTGTAAAATTGTTTAAAATATAAATCAAACTCTTTATGTGCAGACGTGTTTAACTTGTCCGCGCTAATAAACACGCCCGAGTCGTTTCTTTTCATCCCGTCCATTTCAGAAATTCTTCAAAATATCATATTTTTCGTTTAAACTTGCAACGCGGCGAAAAGCGGATAATTAATTTGTAAATTGGATGGATTTCGTCACGGCCGCCTGTGTGTATTTTTGCGTTAGGAATTCACAGATTCAAAATATTTTCGTTTTAATCGAAGTGGCCCGTTTGACAAAACAAGCGATGAGTAATTAGCACGATGAAAAGATCTTCGACGTACGACACAAACAAAGAATTTAATATTCGAAAGGAGAATCTTAAGGTTGTTTGTTTAATTTCAGAGAAACGTTTAAGGTTTTTTCGTGGAAAATTATTATGCATTAAAATTTTGCAACAATAGAAAGTGACAGTTGTTTTGTTTCCTTATGCTTATTATACATTAGCAAATTCACTAACAAATTTTAAGACTCGACGATCTATTTTCCTAAAGTTTTCGAATGGAATAAATAATTGCGTCGAGAAAATTAAAATAGTTGGATCCTTAATCTATACATACAAGGTCATTCTGAAATAGGTCCCATTATTTTAATAGGCGATTGGTCTTGACCCAAATCAGCAAAAACGACGGTCTTATTTTCAGTTTAAATTTTTTGAAAATGTCATTTTTTAATTATTCGCTTCTAAATACGGTCCTGAGTGCGTCGGTCTTGTTGAAAGTAGCTACCTTTGACGAGAATAACATAAAATGTAAAAGAACCTTTAAATGCGATGATCCGGCGTTATGTTCATATTTTACTTAAAAATATATACCGGGTGTGCCAATTATCTGGGGTCGGTCTATTACGCCTTACCTAATCACTTTATTAAAAAATGTTTCAATAAAAGTTTTTTGGAGTCATTCTACACCATGAAATTATTCTAAAATATACAGGGTGTTTAATTTTGCCTGTACGTTATACAACTTTGTTATTTTAAATTGGACAGCTGTATATCGTCGCATTTTCATATTCCCCGGAACCTACAACATAGGGAAAGTTCATTTTTTTCTGGCGTACGTGGAACTTGCGTTTAAACTGATTACAGAACTTTTCCCATCCCCATCATTGACGTACCAAATCTATGTATCACATGATCTACTTTCTAATTACTACTAATTTCTTTTCGGATATTTTTAGCTGACGATCGAAAATGTACATTCAGTGAAATTTTCGCCACTGAAGAACTGGTCCTTTACACTTCAAACTATGTGTTTTGTGTTTGTTGCTGTTTAGACAACTGATTTTTATCACAGATTGAATCAATTGAAATATTTATTACACTTTTTTAACAAGTAATTGTTTTGTATACGACCTGATTACGCAGCTGATAATTCAGTATAGAGTTAAACTGTTTAATGAACCATTTCCCTTCCAAAACGACGAATGACGATCTTTTGACAGCAATCGTGGACGTACAGAGCTCGGGCAAAGATGAACGCTTATCAAAGTGTGTCTTCAGCTTCATTTGATCGTTTATCAACTCATTATCAATTGAATTATCTTTACTAACAATTTTTAGATTGATTGCCGATCATGCAAATTTTTGAACTTTTCACATTTATATTTCCTGAATAAATTTAAAAAATACGTGTTAAATTTTTTTTTAATCTGATGACTGTCGGAACTGATTTGTTAGAAATTTTTATTTTTAAATCTATTTAAAAATTACACGTTAAATTTTTAATCTGATGACTGTCGGAACTGATTTGTTAGAAATTTTTATTTTTAAATCTATTTAAAAATTACACGTTAAATTTTTAATCTGATGACTTGATGACGGAACTGATTTGTTAGAAATTACATATCACTGCGAAATTTTAAATTTATTTATACAAAAATAAGCGAATAAAAAAAGACAAAGATAAACTACGTGAAACTGATAAAGGTTGAATTTAATGATTGACAAAGTGAAAAAAATCACACATCTTAAAATTTATCTGTAAACATATCAAATTAATAAAACATCTTCATATTAATGGGGCGACCTCTACGTGTGTGTGTGTGTGTATGTGTGCATTTGATAAAAACATCTGGCACAAGGCTTCGACAAACACGAATAATAAATTTGGTCGAATTAAATTTTCTCCTTTCGACGTTTTACGAACTCACGCCGAAATCGAAAAACAAATATTTGTGCACTTGAACTGACATTGAGTTTCGTTCAAGGTTCGTACAAAACAAGAAATTATTTCGGGACAATAAAATTTAAATCCAAAATCCACGCGAACCGACCGAATTGAGAAACGTGCTGATAATTTGCCGATAATCTGCGACGATATCACCTTGAACCAATTTAATCTCCGATGAAAAACTCGCAATGAATCGAATACAAAGGGATGCAATCAATCCGACGATGTGTGCGATTTTCCATCGTCCGAGATTTAATCGAAATTTATATCGAAGGTTAATGCTGACATAAATAAAGACAATATTTGCTATACATATCAGTTAACCTTGTCCGATCATGTTTGTTGATCGCATCGTGTACCGTCTGTTTTCAACCAAAATGTTACGTTTTATTTACTTGCGTTGGTACCGGAAAATTACACACATATTGTTTTAATAAATGCTATCGTTTATACTAAAATGACAGTTTTACGATATTGTCGTCATATCATCCCACCCTCGACAGTCATCAGTGTCATCACAAACCTAGATTCACAATATAATAATAATAAATGTGTTTTTTTACAAAGAGGATTTGTGTATTGGTTTTTTGGGGTAAAATTGATTTAAAAAAAAACTACAAAAATCTTCTTAAAAAAAATGCAAGCTTGGGCTAACTTTACATCGATATTGTTCTTCTGATGAAAGTTTTTTGTTATAGATTCTTCAAGTAGTGCAAATATAAAACGAAATCTTCATAAAAAAAGTATTATTAGTGTCAAATTCTTGGTTGATAGAATACTTATCTTTTTTTTTTTTTCTTGAGCGTGCAACCAAATTAAAACTCAAGTTGTGCAATAAAATATATTTATTACGACACACAATATTAAGAAATATAAAAATGTGTTTCGTGATCTTCGTCGGGTAATAATTTCAATTGTCCATTATTGAGTTACTATTGAAATAATTTATTATATTTGAAATTATTTTAAATTACTTTTACATTAATAATTTAATAATATACTGAATTGTTTTAGAATTAAACTTGATAATGGTCGAAATACTCTACTAGGTTTTTTCCACGTTTTTCCTAGTCTTACAGCAATAGCTGGAGTATATAGAAGTCGTAACGTGGGAGGCAATAGGGATTAGGAATTGTAAAATTTGATTCATTAATTAATGTTTAAAATTATTATTTCAACCCTTTGAACTAATTGATGAAACAAATTTATAAACTATGCTTTTTAAAGAATGTTTCCATAGTGAATAAATAACAAACGTCAAATATATTTATTACCCGACGAAGATCACGAAACACATTTTTATATTTCTTAATATTGTGTGTCGTAATAAATATATTTTATTGCACAACTTGAGTTTTAATTTGGTTGCACGCTCAAGAAGGAAAAAAAAGATAAGTATTCTATCAACCAAGAATTTGACACTAATTTTATTTAAAGTGATATAGACATGAAATTAAATCCAAATCTGTTTGAAAATGGGTTTTATTTATCTCATCAAATTACGCCTAAAGATAGTAAAAAAATCTAGCCTTAATGGATACAATTTTTATTTAAAAATATATTTTATATCCATCTATTTATAAACTGTAGGTTTGATTAAGGTAGTGAGTCCACATTTAATTTAAAAACTTATACACAAATTTTAAAATTAAGGAAAAGCAAACAACTACATGAATTTTTATAATTTAGTAGGTTACTCCTAAAAAAAATTCAACTTACAAAATGCAATCATAAAGCGTGATGAAAATTACAAACAACTTAATAAACGAACCGATGTATGAAATAGAATCACAACAGGAAAATTAGCATTATGAAAGTTTAAATTTCCGTGTTTTCATACATTTATTTTCAGTAGTGAGCTACGATCTTCTAAGTCATTTACAAAGCAGTTAATGATGCTTGAAACAAAGCTTGAAGTGGAATTGCATTTGTTCCACATAAAGCTACATTTTTAGCGAAAGAGCACAGTAAATATTACAATACCACAGAGTTTTTGCAGCGATTTACACAACAAAGGTTATTTTGTGAAGTTTAATAAACGTTATAAAAGTATTTATATATTGTATAAAATTAATTCGTTATATTAATACTCTTCTTCGTTATAACATGTACATATTACAATCGTTCGTATAAAACAGTTCACCATGTTCGTTAGTTGCAAAGTTTAAATTCATGAACGATTTTCGCATAATTAAGCTGCATCCATAAGTCTTTTGTTCGTATTCAGTTTACAATAAATGTTCAATATACTACTCACATTCATGAACTGATTCTGCATGAATGCGTAACATTACCAAAACTTTCGGAAGCCGTCCGCATCTGCATGTTATCGCAGACAAAGGTAAGGTTCGAAATAGCGTTGTGGAATTGAATCAAAATCAAATTCCTAGTTTTCCAAAAAACAGAAATACAGTGTGTTCAAAAATGTTCAAAAATCCCCAACGATCTACCTTTGTTGAGTACCAAATCTTGTGTTTATTCTATTTTAGTTTTTAATTTTGTTTTTGGTTATTTTTTTCTTTAGTTGTTACGATATTATTTCGAATTACATTTGGCGACGTTCGTCTGTCGTCATTTTTGTTTCGCAACTGATGATGACATAGTAAAAACTACCGAAACGTTTCATACAAATTTCAATAAAAACAGTATGATGTTGATTTCAAAATTAAAAAAAATCGATCTATAAGAGGCCATTATCTAACGTACCATGCACCCTTAATCTGTACACGCACGTGAAGTCCGGATGGCCGTGATTCGAATGCACCTTAAATTCGATTACGTAGTAGGGCTTCACACACGCGTCGATTTCGAAATGCTGCAAACTGGGGCCTTCGATGTCATAGACGAAGTTGCCGAGCAACTCTCCGTTTTCGTCATCGGGACACGACAAACCACGTATGCTGAATTCTTTGGGGGCTGTGTTGATATCGCCCGCAGGAGATATAGTTTTTGAAAGATGTTCCAGACTGACGCCACAGATCTTCACCCTGCCCAGCAGTTGGATTATTGCGACGCCTTGCTGACCTTTGAAAGCCCAACATTCCCCAGGCAATGTACCAGGCTGTATCATTGCTCTCGGACCGTTGCCATTTTCACAGAGTGACACGCCAAAAAATGAAATCGTGTCACTCGCAGGGAAATTTTCCGTATTTTTTACGCCTAAAATTCTTCCTCCTGCCGATTCCAAGGCGTAATCCGCCTTCCCCGTTTTATCTTCATCGTACAACGTCAATGCGTCAATTATCTCCTTCTTTATTTTAACGTCGGAGCTTTTGGGTTTTTCGTTCGGTGGACATTTTTTGGCTTCTTTGGGTTTTTGCGTCGCTTTCTTTAAATCACGAAGAAGCTCCTCGATGACTTCGAGCTTCTTTTCCGAATCTTGGCGCGAAGCCGCGACGTCTTTCACGTCTTCCTTCATCCCGGCCATTTCAGTCTTGATTTTTGCCAATTCCCTTTTGACGCAGTGCGAAGATTTCTGCGATTCGGTAAGTACGTCACCCAAATAATTGCAGATCAAAATTATACCAATGATCACGAAAAAAATACAAAAGTATCGGCAACATTTTTCCGCGCATGTGGGCTCGTGATGGTTGCACGGTATTGGAGGTTGGTTTCTTCGAGGCATCGTTGATGGAAAATTCGATCGAGTCGTTGATTTCAAGCGCGATTTGCTCAAATCGACCACCGGACGTTTGTCGAATTCGCCGACGTCACCCTCAACGCCGATCGATGTAGAATTCCGAAAGTTTCAACGAGTGTTGTATGGATGTATCGGCGTGGTCGCCGGTCGGATTCTGACATCTGTCAGCAGATACAACGTCGACGTGATTTTACTTATCAAGGAGTGCTATATATTAAAGCGATCCAACGAGAAAGGCGAGCTGCTACGCAAAAGGTGTATTTACGAATAAAGCCTCTTTAAGGAATTTAGGCGTATGTTGGACTTCTAGTCATAACAACTAAAGAATTTTGTCTGACGAATGTATCTAGGGTTGCCACCTTTTTTTTGCAGTTAAAGTACAATTATTGACACAGTAAATGTCGTACCAATAAAACGCACGTCGAGTTTAAAAAGAACAGAAGGGTCGACCGTATTTAAAAAGGATCTGTTTAAAATTCATTTATTCTAAAATTTGTGTTACTCCAATGTTCCCCGACATAATATTATCTTTAAGCTATTTATAAATGTAAAAAAT
>JAFFZR010010686.1:0-13015 GCA_018397195.1 Lethrus apterus | reverse complement strand
TTTTTTTTTCAATACTGTCTATAAGTGTAGTCTGAATACTCTTTGCGTTTCTAAATTTTTCATTTTTTAATAAAGCAAACCAACAGTGCAAACATCAAATAAGAAAAACGAAATTAAAAAAAAGTATAGTTGGCAACAAAATTCAAATAGTTCAAATGATTAATAGTTCATAGGTCTTCTCATATGACCATACCAGCTTAATGTTTTTTTTTTCAACACTGTCTACGAGTGTAGTCTGAATGCCCTTTGTGTTTTTAATTTCTTCATTTTTTAATAAACCAAACCAACAGTGCAAACACCAAATAAGAAAAACGAAATTTAAAAAAAAAGTCTATTAGCGATTTACATTACGCGATACGCCACCTCGCGATAACTTTTACACTAGCGACAGAGGAACATCAGTAATTAGTATTCATGCGATTGATACATCCATTTTGCTAATTTCCGTGTTCTTTGTTTGTTCAAGTATTATTTTTTATGTAAATCACCTTTTTTCAAAGCTATTTATTAATTGTTAATATTTTGAATTGTCCCTTTGTCAGTAGACATGTTTTATGGATAGCAGCGCCACCAACGGTAATGTAAATTGCCAATAATTGGCAACAAGATTCAAATAGTTCAAATGATTAATAGTTCAAGTGTGGTTCAAGGTTCAAGTCACCTATTCATTTGATTTATTCACAAAATTGTCAAAGTGGTAAACTGATAATTTTTGTGAAATGTCTCTCAATCCAGACGAAATAAGTATCGTGCATTGGTTTCCAGATTTAGAAAAACACAAATGTGGCTACTGTAAACAAGAAAAATCCAGCATTTCATATGGTGAGAAGGCATATACAAAAGTAAGGTTATTTGTCATATTTATGTTGACAATTAATCTCGTCTGTAGGAATGTGGGCCGAATGTATGACTGTCACGGACTATCAGAATTTAATCGACAGAGGATGGCGACGATCTGGAAAGTATTGTTATAAGCCCATAATGAACGAAACATGTTGTCCTCAGTACACATTAAGGTACGGATTTGACATTTCACTTACTTTTAATAACCCTATTTTCACAGAAACGACGCCTTAAATTTCAAAATTTCCAAATCCCAAAAGAAAATCATTAAGAGATTTAACAAATTTTTAAATGACGGAATCTTAAATAAAGAAAACACAATGAAAAATGTAAATGACGATGACGTTTCTAACATCATATTAAAGGAAAGTCCAACATGCGTAATGGATTATACACGATTAAACAATAAAATATTAATTAGTAACACGGAAGATAATACCAATGATTCAAAACCAAGTTGTAGTAAAACTCCGATAACGGAAAAACATATGGAAACAAACATAAATGAAAAGACAAAAACTGTCGAGAACGAAATTGTTAATACAGCAAATATTAAAAAAGGCGTGGGTGCAGATCCCAACAAACCACCATGTAAAAAAGCAAAGTTGTTGCGATTAGAAAAGAAACAAAAGAAATTAGATGAAAAGGGAATGATTTTCGAAAAAGCACCTAAAAATAAACCCAAATCATTAAAAGAATTACTAGAGGACGTGCCCATAAACTGCGAACACAAACTGAAGGCAAGTTCGTTGTGAAAAATTTACATAGCAGAAACTGTAAAATAAAATAGTTATTCCCATTTTAGATGAGATTAATTAGTACAAGTAATCCTGGGGATGATTTAATAGCAAATTTTGATATTGAATATGCTATTTATAAAAAATATCAAATGGTCATTCACAATGACCCACCTACGAAATGTACACAACAGGGTTTCAAATCATTTTTAATTAACACACCGTTGAAGGTATAGTTTTAATTTATTTGTTGGTCTGTAATCTACGTTGTATAAATTGTTTAAAAACTGGAGCATTGAATAACTATTTTATTTAAATTACAAAATAATGTCTATATTACATAACTTAATCATTGCAGATTGAATTAGTAAGAATGCATGTCAAACATCCCCTGTTCAAAACTAGTGCAGATCTATTTGCAAAGTATCAAATGGCAATACATAATGATAAAACTTGGGAATGCAATGAAAATCAATTTCTTGAATTTTTAGTTGATACACCGTTTGAGGTAAAACTCATTGTTTATATTGTAATAGTTATTCTGCTCTGGTTTCAATTTGGTGTGCATTAAAACTACATTTTATTATGATTTTGTTATGTAGAATGAAGTAGTTGATGATGGTGAAGTAGCTTTTGGTTCGTTTCACCAACAGTATTGGATAGACGATACATTAATAGCAGTAGGTGTTATCGATATTTTACCGAAATGCGTTAGTTCAGTGTACTTTTTCTACGATCCAGATTACAGAAATTTAACATTGGGTACATATGGTTCTTTAAAGTAAGTAAAATAAAATTGTAACAAAGTATAATTCGAATCAATTATAGAGAAGTGCAATTTATTCAAAGTATCCATGAAAAAGTTCCATCAGTTACACATTATTACATGGGATTTTACATACATTCTTGTCCAAAAATGCAATATAAAGGAAAATTATACCCATCGGATTTGTTGTGCCCTGAGACATACGAATGGTTTCCAATTGAGAAATGTATATCTAAATTGGAAAACTTAAAGTATGCACGGCTTAATGACGACTTGGATGCACTAGATGAAAATTTGTGTAATGAAGAAGATGTTGATTTAATTAAAGTTCTTGTCGGTTATAACTACACTATGTTTAAATACTACAAACATAGGAACGTAGAAAAAGACATCTTTTTAAATATTGGTAAACTAATTGGCAAGAAATGTATTAATACGTTGTTGTTTGTAAGTGGACAGCGTTAACGTAAATCGTGTATTAGTGAAGATTTTTAATTTTTATGTACTTATATATTTATTTATTTGTTAATTTTTAATATGTTTATCTATTGTATACTTCAAAATAATGAAATAAAAATATCATGACAGTGATTGTTAATTTCCCTATGGTAACTAATTCGAAGCTTTAAGAACTTCAAAAAGGGCTATTAACGTACTTTTTAAGCTGGAAATCGAAATATCACTGCGAAAAGTTGACAAATATGTAAATTCCACTTACTTGAACATTTTGAACTCGGACATTAACCTGGAATAATTTCGGATAACCATACGTTAATTCTATTTAGTATTCTTTAAATGCACTTCCACCACGTTATAATAATTGTAACTTCACTAACTTTAAAAGAAATTTATGAATACACATTTGAACACTCAAAATGGCGAAAGTCTAGCATCTATCGGCCAACACAGGAACTATTCGACTTTTCAAAAAATAGATTATGAAAATTATTTAGAACATACTTTCAAAATTAAATTTGTACGTTTTTAATTTATATGTATTAAAAAAAAAAACGATTTAATTATCATAACTCGATTTTAATTATAAATTTAATTGCTTAATGTACGGCGCCACCTCTCGGTGAATGCCGTAAGCATTAGTCGGTGTCTGTTTATCGGCCATAGGCAAATTTCATATTTCATATAAATTTGATTGTTGCACCAACCTTTGAAATTTAAATTATGATGTTGGTATTATGACATTAAATTAAAACTTTTTATTTGATACTTTGGAATTAATTTTTTAAATTTAAATATGTACAATTTGTGAAATAACGAGTTTGCTAAACTATAATCATAATCAGTTATAAAAAAAAAATAAAGAAAATATTAGTTGGGTACAGTAGCGGTTCGTGAATGGGATTTTAAAATTGTTTAAATAATTTGAATGATTAAAACAACAAATTTACAGAAGTGGTTATGAAAGTAAACAGAACACCATAATAGTATGAGTGACCTTTAAATTTTGTGTTTAAGATTGCAATTAAATTCTTGGAAATTATCGTAAAACCGATCCAAAATTATATACGATTTTTGATTTTTTTTTTATTTTCATTAGTGATTATTATACAATTAATTTGTTTGCATAGAAATATAATGGTTTATATGAACTTTAAACGTACAATTCAACAAACATCTTTCAATTACCAAGCACGAAAAACAATTGTAAAATGTCCTTTGTTATACAACGTGGTTTACAATAATGGTCACTAATATACTAATGAAAGACCTTGATAATCGATGGTGTTTTTCTAATGAAATATTCAAATTGTCTGGCAATGATGACACTGAAAAAACACTTCTTTCACAAATAGGTTGAAATCAAATATTTTATTCCTCAATCTCACTATTAAACAATATTGATTATTTCTTGCAAGTAGGTTTCCATTAAGGCAGAGTTGTATTTTATTAGATAATTTCGATAATTGTATTTTTCAATTTCGTCGTATCTAATCAATCTAATAATACGAAAAAAATTGTTAGTACAATAAATATATGGTCGTTTAACTGTCTTGGAAATTGCGTTAGCCCCCTAAGAATTTCTTGGCACTTGGAAAATTTTGGCGGAATTTATTCGACCAATCAATCAGCCTGTCGAATATGTGCTGGAACCGAATTTCTTTTTTTACAAACGTGTACACACCTTTAAATGCATATACATAAGTCATCATGGTAATTATTATAAGTTCAGATTTGGCATTAGGTTTAAATATTTTTTATATTAATAATAATTACTATACTTCAGTGATTTAAAAAATTAATTTCTTTCTTTTAAACATTTTTTTCTGGACGTCAATGGGTTTGCGAACGCTGGTATAAACTCTAAAGTTTAGAATATTCTAGAATCATATCGAGAAACTTTTTCCCTTCTATTGTAGCTAACTTTTTGTAATCGGAATTTTCCATTCATTTTTTTTTAAAGACTAACGACTAGAAAAAATCGTGAAGTAATTTATAAAGGTCGTTGATGCTGAATATTTATAAAGTACAGATTATAAATAAATGTTTTATTACTTAACTGTACTCCTGACTATCGTTATTAATTTAAATATTCATGTTACAAATAGATACATCGTTGTTGTTTTAATAATGTAAACGTTACTTGGCATTTTTAAAATATTGCCGTTTTTAAAACGCCTAACGTTTATTATAAAATATGTGACAATAACGCTGTTCAAAGGTTTTCGCCGTTGTTGTTAATTTACAGTCTTAGTTTACGGCTCGAATTGTGTTAAAAGAAGTGTTAAAAGAAAGAGTCGCTTTCTTTTTACCAACCTTTCGATCGCTGTTATTTCTTCAGTATTAATTTGCTTCGTTTAAAAAAATCATACAATAGTAATAATTATGTTTTAAGAAAAAATAAACCAGCACCGATTTATTTTTAAAGTGTTCTAAATTTAAAATTCCACTTGTTCTTATGACAGAAAATAAAAGGAATTTAACAGCAAAAGTGTGTAGCAGCGGCAGTATATCTGAAAATACAATTAAATTACATTTTTTAAATTAAACAATACTTTTTGAAAATATATGGAACGGCTTTTGATCCTTAAAATAAAAATAACGCAAAATCCACGGATTTAGGATTCAAATCTCAGTTAAGATATTAGAAAATAAACCAATAATTTTTAAAAAACGAACCATGTATAAAGTCGAATTTATTTAACATTACTCTATATCTCATAGAATTTATTTTTACATTTTATGAACAGTACGTGCTTTCTAAGATTTTACGTTTGCAAAACCTAATTTAGATTCAAAACATGTATGTACTAAATAACTGTGTCATAGTTAACCCCAGATATATATACGTATTATGGTTTCCGTGGTGTCTGTTGTTACATCATCTACGATTTTGCAATTATGTTTGGATGTTTCTGAGACCTTCGATGAAGAAACAATGACACAACTTATTAACAATTAAATTAGGTGAGGAGTTTTGTCACATGAACA
This sequence comes from Lethrus apterus, assembly GCA_018397195.1. Lineage (NCBI taxonomy): Eukaryota > Metazoa > Arthropoda > Insecta > Coleoptera > Geotrupidae > Lethrus > Lethrus apterus. The sequence continues at coordinate 7,222 of JAFFZR010010686.1, read as the reverse complement.
AACTTTAATTTAGTAGACCTTTATTTCTGACCCTGGTGAACATATTATAATCCATGTACGTGGAAAATTGGATATTTATTGTTTATCCATCAGTACAATATTAACTATGTTATAATAATAAAGTTGCAATTGTGATTATAATAATAAGGACAATGAAATTAAAATGTATCCATTAGAAAAATATATTGTTTATTCAACGGAATACGTGTATTTTTTTTTTGTTATAGTAGACAAACAAATTTTGTGGTTAAAGTAGAAAATTAACAAATAAAAAATATAAAAATTCTTTCGATTTAAATTTAATAAAAATCTGGAACATAAGGAAAATCTTTGAATCGAAAAGTACTTCGAACAGGAAACATAACCGAACATATACTATGTTTAATTAGATTCAGAAAAGGACGCTTATGCTTCGAATTATCACAAACATGATTTTAAATTAATGGTAGTCTTTGGTGCAAATTAGGTTTAATTAGTCACGTTTACAAACTCAAACTTGTCAAATTCATGGTCAATTGGGAAATAAAATCACATGGTTGAAATGCAGTTATATAATTATTGTGATCTTATTAATTTCATCATTATTTATTTTGTGAACATTAGATATAAAACTTTTCAATGGATGAAATTTCTGGCCCTTGATTTAAGTTTTTGTTTAAAATTTAAACTGTATTCTTTCTGTCAGTCTAGACATTTTCAAAAGCTTTGGAAATTTTTGATTCTCCATTTAAAAAGATTTACCAATTTTCAAAAGTTGATGAGACTTTTATTTGCGTATGTTTTAGAATATTGAAACAGGTTTTGTTTCTGATTAAAATAATACAGTTTAATAATACATAGAATACCATGTCGAGAAACGATAATTATCTGTGTTATTAAAAATTTCCAATCAATTTAAAAAATAAACTTGTTTACCTAATTAATGAAGCAAATCAGAATTCTTAAAAGCAATTATTGTATAATTTATTAAAATTTTTAATTAATAACAATTCGCGGCAGGATAATAATAATAGTATTTTTGTTGGCGAATATCCGTTATTGATTTACCTACAATTAACATATTTAAAAATAACTCAAATTACGTTATTATTCATCGTCTTTATATACTATCAAGTGAAGTATTTAATGCAATGACGAATTTCTTCATAAAATTAAAAGAAATCGTTTTTATCCATATATTGATTTTAATTAATTAATTAAAATAATTAACAAAGCCTGGAACACTTTACACACACAAAAATGCAGTCTTTTCAAGCATGATCAGCTTAATACACAGTCGGGCCAGTACCAAACACACACAAAAAAACCTATTAAATTTACATTAATTATAATGTAGTAATCCATTATTTATCTTTCATATAATGACGCCAATCACCTTCACGAAGTGGTTCTTTTAAGAATCTGTTTACAAAACAACTCAAATTTTGTTTGATTTAGTCTCAACTAAATGGTTATATAAACGTAGGAATGTTAATTTTCGAAGAATAGCCGCCAGGGAATTTTGCTAATTGCTCGTGGATTATTTATTTTGTGGTCGCGAACATTAAAGTTTCGAACTGTAAACTATATTCTTGAAGAAAATATTTATATTTTAAAAAAGGTCGAAGATAAGTCGTAAATAAGTTCTTATTTATATTATATAAATTATAAGTATTTCAATGATAAAAATTATTCTGTCTTGCAAACATTTTACATTATTTGTGTAAACATTGTTTTACAATACTGAGAAGTACCCTTCAAAAGTTAAAGAAATGTTTTTTCGTACGTCATGGAAACCAAAAATGTGAGTTTTTATGACAAGCTAAGCACTTTGTGGTTAAACGCCATATACAGTACGTTCTACAAAACGGGCCCAAGATTATAACGACTTTGATCAAATCGTTTAATTTTGTTTAATCACGGTTTGATCAAAGTAGGTAGATCTTTCTGAAATTTTGTATAGGGCCACAATTTCTTATTATGAACGACTTTTCTTAGTAAAATTTTGTCGTATCACGGATTAGTTGGATTAATTTGTTCATTTCATTCATCTTTCTATTAAAATTGTAAGGCCGTTTTTCTTGATTTTTTTCTTATGCAACCTATTTAAAATTGTATACCGTTGAAAACAGAATTAAAAATCATAACGAAATAAAAAGTAAAAAATATAGGTTGCCATTTAAAAAAATGGCGATGACGTCATAACAAATAAATGAAGACGTTTAATAAAGAATTTTTTTCGCCAAGTTGTAGCTAACACTGTCCCATTTAATAATATATATGGTTTGTTTATGATTAAATCACAATTGAAGTCGCTATAGTCTTAGGCCCGTTTTGTAGATCGCACTGTATATAAAATTTAATTGTTCTTAACGCTTTTCCGTTATTACATAGAATTAAAATAAATTCGTAACTTTCTTTTGTAGTTTATATTTTTTATATTTTCATAATTTCAACATAACTTGTCATTACTTTCTTAAAAAATGCAAATTTAAAACTTATTTATTCATTTAGTTACCATAAAAATTAACCTACTTTATCAACGACACAATTTATTTTTGTTTTAAGACAATTAGCACTGAATTCCATGTTAATATAAAACGAGTCTATAAAACTATAAGTATATAAACTAAAAAAAATTATAAAAAGAAAATAATCACCATTTTAAAATAGTAACAAATAGAAAGCTCAGGAAACATATATAGTAACTAATGGGGAACGAAATTTTTATTGTTTATTTCGAATTTCTTTTTTTTTAAATTCATTACATATTGAAATTTTATTATAATATGTGTTGGGATTATTAATTTCTTTTCTTATTTTTGTAACATTAGAACATATAAATCTTCCGAAAAATATTTTCCAAAATTCTAAACTATTTCTCTCCCATCATGACCACCGTTGTTGGCGTTCTTTCTTTCATATTTTCCAGTATCATCCATGTGACATACTTCTCTTTTTTTTCTCTCTAAGAATCCCTCACTTCATTATCCTTTCATTGCATTTGCAACCAGTCTTCAAATAACGAACAAATTCAAATTAATTCGAATGATCAATGAAATTGACCAGACGTTGAAACCAATTGACTTTTCTTTCCCTTTTTCATATGGATTTGCGATTTTAATTCTCTCTATAAAAAGTCTTACTTTACAGATTATGGATTTAGGAAATTGAATATTGAATTTATTAGAAAAAGTAATATTTTATGACAAAAGATGATCTTTCCCTATTAATAGCATCTTCATTAAAACCCATCTCCTAATCTAAAGCAAGTAACTTAGTAATGTCGCATTGGGTTGGGTTGGTTTCCACTTTTAATAAAAGGATTATCACAATTTTAATCAGCTCAGTTTCACGAAAATAAATAAAATTTTATATTGGAGAATTAACCTCATGATGACGTGGACCAATGATATTTTAAAACCAAGATCACATGCACCAATCAGAACAATCTTATATTGAAAAGATTACATGGTGCTTTTTTGCCGCTACGTCATAGGTTTTTGATTTAGTAACCATGACAACTTCAAAAATACATTAAATGTCATTTTGACAAACGTCAATGTTATAATTCATTCGGTTAATTCTCCAACCAAAGATCATTCGTACTCAACTTTTGTCTGGCAAGATTTTATTTTATTCGCAATGATTGCTAAAGGAAATTAAACTCGACCAATTTCTTTTTCGTCAAATTGGTCTCGTTTAATTGCCAAGCAACCACTGCTCATAAATGAAAGTCTTTCCGACAAAAATTGAGTAGGTACTCATTATCTTACGTATGAAAAGTCGCATAAAACGTTTTGTAAAAAAATATGCAATTCCAAAGAAATACGTATGGTGTCATAAGCAGTAAAAACTGATTCCAAATATGAGGAAACAGTTACATTGGTACTGAAAAAATCAGATCATTAAGCTTCTCTTCTGAATAACATCAGAAATAAATTAAAATTTTCTACATAATGGAAACATTCAAAACTTCTGTCTCCGAAACCCAAGAAATATTTTTTTTTATTTGAAAATTTAGTATATGATATCCCCTGACAATAAAACAATACCTTGCAAACGTGCCCATGACCTTCATCCTTAACAATCGGCGGATCGGTATAATTGGTAATCGGTGACTTCGAACACAAATCTGTCATCGTGTTTTCTATAGTAATTATGCCTGCAATCAAGTCCACATAATTTTCCCATATACACCTCCACTTTCGTGTTATCGCATCGCTTCATTTTACAGTCCTGTGCCGGTACTCGACACGCATCTATGCATATTAATTTCGCACATCGCTCATAGAAATTAGAAAAGTGCTTTCTATTATTATTATACATTATACTATTCGACAGCCCTATGTGTTGTGTGTGGTAAATTGTGTCTTTTGATTCATTATCATTATTTTTTTTTGGTAAGTTATAAATAAAAATTATAATAAAGCTTAATTAATTTATTGAAATTAATTAAGCTCAATAAATTTTGAAAAAATTCAAATGATTTTAGTTACATTGTGAAAATATATTATATATATATATAATTATATATAATTATTAATTATATATAATCTTTTTGTAATAAAAAATATAATTAACGCATTCAAATTTATGGTTTGTTACATTTACATTGTGTTGATAAATTTAATGACAAATGATTCAAATTTGCACTATTTAACAAATCGCATGTTAATAAAATATCAGTTCATTGATTGTCTTATTGTATTGTATTATATTATTATTAAATAAATATATATAATACATTATATTATCATTATTATAATACATATTATATTGTATTATAGTATATTGTTTTAATGCATTCAGAAGTAAATGTTTTTACGTTAATATCTTTATTCTGAGAAACTCATTTTAAAAGAATGTAAAATGTATCATGTAAAATACCCATTATCAGTAGGCACAGGTATGAAAGAAATAGTTTTGATCAGTGGCGTAGCGAGGGGCAAGGGGGGCATCATGCCCCGGGCGCTACTCACAAAGGGGCGCCAAATGGTCCGTCTTGTTTTCTCAATTACATTTTTTGTCTCAAATTTAAAGCCTAGCTTGAGCCTATGACTTTATTTATTTTACTTTATTTATTTATTAATTTGCGAGTATATTTTACATACATATAATATTATATGGTTTTCGAATGGGGGGGGGGCGCTAAAAAGGTATTGTGCCCCGGGCGCGAGTTAAGCTCGCTACGCCACTGCTTTTGATAGGCGTGTTTTTACACAGCTTAATAACAAATGTGTGCTTTTTAATAAAGTTTTAATAAGATCTGAAAATGTAAAAATCAATGTAATATCAAAATGAACAAGAAATTAAAGAGAAATTTCAAATAATAAATAAATAATAATAATAATTCCCTCCATCAGTTTTTATACACACGTAAACATATACAGGTGTCCGCGGTAAAATGAAACACCCTCAATATCTAAGAAACTAAAAATTTTTCTTAGAATCGCTGAAATACGTAAACTTTAGATCGATGGGGGACAATTTTTGGCGAAGAAATGATCTCCATATTTTTAACCCCCTAGCCGCAGGGGTGCCAACCCTAAAATTCTTAAATTACACTAGGGGTTGAGTGATACCTTATTTAAAAGCATACGTAATTTGCATTTCAATGGTGTATCAATTTTTGAAATCCATCTATTCGTTTTCGAGAAATTAGCTTTTCAAAATAACTAAGGTACAAAACAGAAACGGCAATTTAGTTAGAAAAATTTTAGGATTGGTACCCCCTGCGGCTAAGGGTTGGAGATATTGAGATCATTTCTTCGCCAAAAGTTGTCCCCCATCGATCTAAAGTTTCAGCGATTTTAAGAAAAAAGATTCTTAGATATTGAGGGTGTTTCGTTTTACCACGGACACCTGTATGTCTGTAAAGGCTATAATATTCAATAATTGATTGTACTAAGTAAAGATGAGCTTATATTTAAAAAAATATAGAAAATATTGTTATTGTATTTATAACAAATTTAAAACCAAAAGCCTTCTCTATTATCTATACAGTGAGGACAAAAAGTAAGGAATATTTAAAATAAAAACGAACTCAACCGGTTTTTTAAAAAACGCTGAAACAGGTCGATTTTTGATTTCAAAAATACACATTAATATGTGCGATTCATCTTCCGACCTTCATTTGTTTTGTAGTTATGACGTCATCACAAAAAATAAATGACAACATAGATTTTTTTTGTGGAATCCGATAGTGATTTTTCTACCCTTTATGACCGTGCAAAAAAATCACTAGGTTGCACTAAAAAAATTCTGAGAAAAATCGATCTGAAAATTTAATGTTGATAGTTTTTATTTTATTTTATTTAACCCTTTCTGTTCTGCCACCTCAACAGGTCGAACCCAATTACATAGTATGGCCTTTGGGTTGCGGCCACGACCGACTTACAATTATCCTAGATAACAAATAATTGCTTTTTGAAGTACCTACCTACCTTTCGTTGTTATCTTACAACCTTTGTAGCGTACTGAATAATCAAGATACCATGATAAAAATGTTAAATCTAGCAAACTGTTTCATAAAAGCATTCTGTCAATCTTTAATTCTCTTGACATTATTATTATTATTATTATTTATGGGGTTACTTAAAGTCAAAAGTTTACAAAACAAAACCAGAAAATTTAGAAGTATTGAAGCAGCGTATTCAAGCAGAAATTCGTAAAATAGAATAAATTATTATTAATAACGTCTAGGGTGAATTTCTAAATAGACTAGCTTACTGCCAAGAAGTCAATGGATGGCATTTTGAACATTTAATTTAATACTGCTAATTTTATTTGGGTTATTTTCACTTTTCAGTTTAGAATTTTTCGTTTATCATGTTTTATAAGTTATAAGTAGCATTATATCAACATTAAATTTTCAGATCGATTTTTCTCAGAATTTTTTTTATGCAACCTTGTGATTTTTTTGCACTGTCATAAAAGGTAGAAAAATCACTATCGGATTCCACAAAAAAAAATCTATGTTGTAATTTAATTTTTTTTGTGATGACGTCATAACTACAAAACAAATGAAAGTCGGAAGATGAATCGCACATATTAATGTGTATTTTTGAAATCAAAAATCGACCTGTTTCATCGTTTTTTAAAAAACCGGTTGAGTTCGTTTTTATTTTAAATATTCCTTACTTTTTGTCCTCACTGTATACATTTCAGTCAACTCTTTTTTTGTATGTAGAAACATACCTACTACAAAAATATTCAACTGATCTAAAGTCCAATCTATCTG
>JAFFZR010010684.1:0-20534 GCA_018397195.1 Lethrus apterus | reverse complement strand
GAAGAGAAAAATGTATTTAGGATGAAAATCTATGTAGAAATGCCGAAGTTATGATCAATTATATGTGAAGGCACCAAAATTCAATGTTTTCTTTATTTTTGTATTTTTGTATTTTTTCCTTATTTATAGCGTACAACTACGTTTATTATTATTGTACTCTTTCAGTATTGTGCTTTGTACATTTTGGAATCAGTTTCTCTTATGAGGAACCACATATAATCTCCTGTCATTCCCTCATCCCAAAATCCCTGGTAGCGCCGCTCAATGCTCATTTCTTGGTGGAATCTATCACGATGCTCATCGCTAACGTCACAAAGATTCTCCGGGGGGGGGGGGGGGGGAATCGGGTGAGAATGCAGAAAATGAATCTTCAGAGACATATTTACGCCTGTTGGAAAAATAAAAAAAAAAATGAATGACATATAATTATTTTTTTTCCCGAAGAATCTCGATGACGTTAGTGACGAGCATGGTGAGAGGTTCCACCGAGAAATAAAGATACTGAGCGACGCCACCAAGGATTTTGGGATCAGGGAATGATGGGAGATTATATCTGGTGCCTCATATGAAAAACGGATTCCAAAATAAACAGAAGAAATAGCAGGAGCCAAAATTATGTCTAATAATCTCATATTATATTGAATGAAAATAAATGGAATGAATAAAACTGCATTATACGCTATAAATAAGGAAAAAATACAAAAATTGAGAAAAAATTGAATTTCGGTGCTTTCACATATAATTGATCATAACTTTTTCATTCTAAATACCCTTTTCTCTTTGTAAAAGTGCAAACTCTACGTAAAAAATAAGAAACTGGGTATATTTCCACGATTTATACTTTTCTTCGGCGATAGAATTATCGATTTTGATTTGGGCCAAAAAAATTATTTTTTTATCATATGATGCACTGAAACTACAGAAGCGACTGAAAAACAATATTAGTAACATTTATTGGTGATTCGATTATCTTTAATTTGATATGCCGAACGGCGAGATTGGTCGTTCCTTACTCGAGATATGCTTCAACTAGTCAAACTACCTCCGAAAGAAACCAAGAAAAAGTTAAAAAATTCATATCTCGTACAAAAAAAATTAATGCAATTTTCAAGTTTGGAGGGCCAAAGTACACAAAAAAAATATAGTGGCACCTAGTGCACAAAATGGCTGTAAACTAGTGTAATCAAAGATACTCGATAGTGCGGGCTTGACTGATATTTTTATCACTTAGTTGCCTTTAAGCAATTTTCCCTCGATGAATCCTATGTTACAAATATACAGTGCGGTCCAAAACTTTCCCCTCATGATAACTTTTGAACGGCTGGAGCTATCGTTATGAGAAAAAAACAGGTTACGTACTAAATGTTGGTGTTGTCGAAAATTCAATTCCGTTTCCGCTGAAACCGGAGGTGATGTCAACTTTCTTATTTTAAATGGAACAGCCTGTATATTTTGACGGTTTTGGAAATATGATCTAGGGACGAATCCAACGATACCGCATATGTTCAACTTTAATTTGAAAAGTAGCAAGATAGGCGGCAATAATTTTTCTGTAATATGTTATTTTTTTTTAAGCAAAATTGGCCAGAAGTTCGTAATAAAGATTTGCTTTTATTTGTTTATTATTTGTTTTGTACATAATTAGTTAGTAAATGTCTATTAATGGTTTTTCTTGTTATTTAACACTAAAAATGTTTATTGCCTTATGGCTAACTGAGGAAGACATAAAGAAAATGGCAGAAAAGTTATTGCTGCCTCTCTTGTTACTTTTCAAATTAAAGTTGAACTTATGGTATCGTTGGATTCGCCTCTCCGTTGCCTTTTCAAAAACGTCAAAATATACAGGCTGTTCCGTTTAAAATAAGAAAGTTGACATCACTTCCGGTTTCACCGGAAGCTGAATTGAATTTTTGGCAACGCCAAGATTTTGTTCGTAAAAATTAAAAATCGACCTGTTTTTTCTCATAACGGCTGGAGCTAGTTCAAAAGTTATCAAGGGGGGGGGAGTTTTGGACCGCACTGTATATATATATCCATAAGAAAAAAAAGTCGATCGTATCTCGAAAAATGGAAGTTTTTTCACATCGAATTTTTTTTCTTGACATTTTTGAAAATCGTACCCGCACTTTGTTCTAATTTAATTCAATGTTTTTATTCACAATTTTGATCGACTGATTTTCAAACAATTTAAGAGATTTTTTTGCATAGATTTTTAAAAAGTTTGTCAATTTGTAAACAAAAAAAAAGTACAATCAACACGTCGACATGTATACACGATCAGGCTATTAAAATTATTTATTATCTAATAAATCCATTCGACCAGAAGTTCCGACCGTTGTGTGCGGAATCGGTTATTCTAACGGCGAATAATGCGATCCGACGAGATAATCGAGACGAAAGAGACGTTTTCATTAAGTAATTATGCTTACGTAATTATTTCCCATCTGGGTTAAGTGGTGCATATGCTCGTTTTCTTATCTGGGTAATTAATATTGTTTCCTTTGTAGAAAAAGGCAATGTTTTCTATCCTTGATTCGTGTACGAAATTTACTTCTTTTTAAAATATTTCGTCGTGTCGATAAAATCCACTTGTAGATTGTGATTTTGAAATATTAACGGTACACACACACACATGGTACGCCCATAAAGACTGTGTGTGGGTGTAAGTAATTAATTGTGTGTCCATTTACGTACGATTAATGATCAAAACGCAGACGTCGTGGAATTAAATTCGATTTAATCATCTTTTTAATTGCACGAAAAATTAATTTTTCAAATCGGAAAACCTGATTTAATTATTGGTACGTACAGAATTCCGTTAAAAGAACTCGTTTATCGGGCGGCGATTATCTTCAATTTTAAGTAATTCTTCGAAATTGCCCGTTTGTTCCAGATCGGAACAACTGTAAAGTGATTGCCTATTAAATGATCCTCTGGTGTATTAGTAAATTGCATTGTTCGAGATTGCGTTTTTTTTTGTAGTTGTGAATTGGTTTGCGCTTTAAAAGTTTTAAAAATTCGATTAGATTCAAATACGTGGAGTTGTGACCGGTCTGAAGATTTCCATAAATCCCAGCAATAATTTACATGTAAATCTCCATAAGAGGATAATCAATCATAACTTCCTTATTTGAAAACCAATCGCGATATTTTTTCCACCATCTGAAAGCTCATACATTTGTGCATCTAACCATAGTTCTCTACGACAGAAAAATAAAAGGAACATGTATGAAACGCATGTTATGTACACGACGACACTAAAATTACTCGAAAAAACGCGAATATTTAAGACGCTTTAAACAAAGTGATATTTTAACGTATTTATATACAAATGATAGGGCCCTTTCTGCAATACACCATACTTTTCCACCGCAAAAAAAAAATAATAAGAACTATTAATAATTTTTGTTTATATTGAACACGGTCCAATATATGACCGCACTTTGAACAAGATACTGAAAATTTTCAATGACAAGGTATTATTTTCATGTAGTAAATTTTTATAAAGATCAAAAAATGTTGGCCATGACTTATGGTTTCCAACAAAAACTGGTAGCGTCAATTTAGGAAGTCTCCCATTTACTCCCCTTGAATGTTGATCACTAGCAGCTGGAGTATCAACATTATTGAGCTCTCTGTTATCCGAAAAGAGATCTAAATATATCGTTTTACAAGTGAAATAAAAAGAATCTATGGTAAGATGACCAGATTGTAACATTGGTGAAGCAAGACAAAATTGACGAGGGAGGAGTGGTTGTCTTGTTGAAAAAAAATGTTCTAGACTCTGGAGCAGGGGTGGGTTGCCAACAAGTCGATTTTTGGTCGATCGTCCAGCATTACTCCTTCGTATTTTAATTACGGAGTGAACCCATCCCATACAACTCGAATCTTTAATCCAAAATTTTAAAAACTGTACTCTTTTGAATTTCAATTACGGAGCGAACCCAACCCATACGTAGAGCTTGCAGTTTTACGGAGAGAAAAAGGTATTTAGGATGAAAATCTATGTAGAAATGCCGAAGTTATATCAATATGTGAAAGCAACAAAATTCAATTTCAATCGTTTAATTTTATTGTACTCTCTCAGTATTGTCCTTTGTATATTTTGGAATCAATTTTTCTTATGAGGAACCAGATATAATCTCCTGTCATTCCCTCATCCCAAAATCACTGGTAACGCTGCTCAGTGGTCATTTCTTGGTGGAATCTCTCACCATGCTCGTCGCTAACGTCACAAAGATTCTCCTGGGGGAATCGGGTGAGAATGCAGAAAATGAATCTTCAAAGACATATTTTCGCCTGTTGGAAAAATAAAAAAAAATGAATGACATATAATTATTTTTTTCCCCGAAAAATCTCGGTGACGTTAGTGACGAGCATGGTGAGAGGTTCCGCCGAGAAATAAAGATACTGAGCGGCGCTACCAAGAATTTTAGGATCAAGGAATAATGGGAGATTATATCTGGTGCCTCGTATGAGAAACGGATTCCAAAATAAACAGAAGAAAAAACAGGAGCCAAAATTATGTCTAATAATCTCATATTACATATATTGAAATAGTACAATGAAAATAAATGGAATGAATAAAACTGCATTATACGCTATATATAAGGAAAAAATACAAAAATTGAATTTTGGTGCTTTCACATATATTTGATCATAACTTCGGAACTTTTACATAGATTTTCATTCTAAAAGCCTTTTTCTCTTCGTAAAAGTGCAAACTCTACGTAAAAAATAAGAAACTGGGTATATTTCCACGATTTATACTTTTCCTCGGCGATAGATTGAGTTATCGATTTTTTTGTGTCATATTTATTGGTGATTCGATTATCTTTAATTTGATATGCCGAACAGCGAGATTGGTCATTCCTAACTCGAGATATGCTTCAAATAGTCAAACTACCTCCGAAAAAACAAAAAACAAAAATTTTAAAATTGATATATTGAAAACGTATCCATACAAAAAAATTTAATGCAATTTTCTGGAGGGCCAAAGTACACAAGAAAAATATAGTGGCACCTAGTGCACAAAATGACTGTAAACTAGTGTAATCAAAGTAGGAACAAATTTTCCTCCTTGATCGGCGTGGGCGTGACACCACCTCGAAAAAATCGTCGAACCTATGTGTGTTTCTTATTTTTGGTCGATTATCGTTCATAGCGCGAATTAACGAGCGTCGCGTTTCGATGCACATTCAACGTCTTTGATGCATGTGGTCGTTTCCTGTGTTTACGTTCGAAATTAACTGTTAATTGTAAAATCGCCACTCATCGTCGTTGTCGGTTGTAATGTGTCAAGATCGGCGGAAATTTGAAATCAATATTAACGATGGAGGTTCGTTTATGTCGATGGATGCGCGCCGATTGGATTATGAATTTTCATTTAATCGCAATAAGGAATCTAATTGGAAACGATGATTGGTTTCGAAGATTAAAACTGACGGAAAAGAAAAGAATTTCATATTAAGCGGACGTATTGATGGATGGATGACTTGCAACAGGATTCTGTGAGAAAAAAATCTCGATGTGTAAATAAGGAGAAATGCGAGAAAATCGCAACAAAGGAGAACAATAAGGAATTTATTAAACGGCTTGTAAAAATTTTAAAAATTCGATGTCGGTTAAATTTGAATCTAGATACTTTACTTTTCGTGCAATAATCCTTAAAAGGCCTTAATCCTTAATACGCCTAAATCGTAAGTGCCTGCATCCATTTAATGATTCATGTCGTTTTCGAAATATATCGAAAATTTTGAAATGAAAGGTACCCATTCATTTCCAAGCACAGATATTCGACATAAAAAATTTAATTCTTTCTCTAGATATTGTTGTTAAAGTGAAAATAATTTTTTTTAACGTAAAATTTATTTTGGCCCATGTTATAAAAAAGGTTGCCCACCCCTGATTTTAACGTTTGAAAACACTGATCGTCCAATATCCAATATCCATAATATTGGATATTGGACGATAACTACCGATGTATTACTTTTTTGATAACGGGAACTACTTTTGCTACGGTTGCCAACAATCCAGGATTTTGCCCGGAGTTTCCCGGATTTTGTCAGGAGTTTACCGGATTTTGTCCGGAGTTCCCCGGACTTTGCCCGGAGTTCCCCGGACTTTGCCCGGCGTTCATCCGGATTTTGTCCGGAGTTCATCCGAACTATGCCCGGAGTTTACCCGGACTTAGTCCGGACTTTGCCCGGAGTTTACCCGGACTTAGTCCGGACTTTGCCCGGAGTTTCCCCGGACTTAGTCCGGAGTTTCCCCGGATTTTGCCCGGAGTTCCCCCGGATTTTACCCTGAGTTTCTCCGGCTTTGCCCGGACTTTCCCTGGATTTTACTCGGAGTTTCCCGGATTGTTCCCGGAGTTCCCCGGATTGTTCCCGGAGTTCCCCGGATTGTTCCCGGAGTTCCCCCGGACTTTGCCCGGAGTTTCGACGGATTTTGTAAGGATTTTCCCATATTTGCCCGAAGTTTTCCGGATTTTGGCCGGATTTTGCCCGGCGTTTTCCGGATTTACACGGATTATTCGTGATTGCCTGGAGCAACGGTGGGCAATACCCGGCCCGCGGGCCAGCTACTGCCCGCGTACTGTTTCTATCCGGCCCGCGAGATCTTTAGAAGAAATTATAAATAAACATTTTTCATTGTAATTCTTTTAGTTTGAATCGATTATAAACGCACATAGCAACATGTATGTTCATAATTTAGTACTAATTTTAACACTAATTTTTTATTTATTTTATATTTACAGACTAAAAAATTATAGGTCACAAGAAGGTGTCAATTAACTACTACGGCCCGCGAAAAAACGTAAAATTTATTCATGTTATAGAAAAGGTTGCCCACGCCTGGTTTAGCCTACAAATTTAAATAAGTTTATACGCATCAATTATTGGAATACCGAAACTTCCACACACAAACACAACGATAAATAACACTGTTGGTAATTAAATATTGTATCACACACATGCGCGTCAGGCCTGGCGACTATTTCGCCTCGCTTCGCTTCGCCCCAATGTGCGGCCTCCGCTCTCGCGACGCTGCTCTTCGCCGCGCGTCAGTGTGCGAGCACCTTTAAGCTTCAAAAGTTGCAATTATCACATTTACTATACGTAATTTGTCGCAAACTTAACTAGGTTAAGATGATTTTAATTAGAGTTGGGTATGACAAGGTTAGGTTAGTTTGGGATATTTTTTACCATAAATTTACAAAAAAATGGTCAGCAATAATGAACTCAGAGATTGCTGTTTTCCCGACAGCTTTACCATTTACCAAACATGTACAACTAAGAACTAAAAATTTACAAAATTAGTTTGATCTGTTTGATTTTTTTTTTTTTTTGAAATAAAGACATCTGCAAATGTTATAAAAATATTTATTACTTAGTAAATTTTTTTACTGTTGACGCCGTAAATTTGTTAAGTCTTAAACCTTTTCCCATTCGTCGCCACTACTGTATACAAAATTTTTGTATCAATGGCTCATCTAATGTGTGCGTTCGCTCCGTAATCGAAAATTACAATAAAATTTAATTCAATATTTGATTGTAATTTTCGTCAACAAATCAATTAACTTGAAATACTTTAAGAATCAAAATTTAAAAAAAAAATCTATATCAAATCATTTACATTGAGCAATAGCATTGTGCAATCCGCGTCGCGATCGACTGCATGAGAATCGTATGGAATGTGGAATCTAGCGAGCAGCGGGTGGCGTCCCCGTCCGCCGCCTCACTCCTACGGCTCTGGACACAAAACAGAGCTCGCTGTCCGTCATGTCTAATACATTGTTTTCTTCTTGTTGCCAATCACTATTTACACGGAGACTAATACGCCCTGTCAGATAGTCAACGGTTATCTATGACCGTCGCCCGTCCATTATAACGACCGCTTTTTGACGTCGATTCGAAACGAAATGGAATTACAGACGAAGCGTGCAAATTGTATGTGCGCGCGGTAGACAGCGACGCGACGTTTCGTATTAATCGTAATTTTCTCAGTTTTGACGTTCGTTTTATTTCGTGCCTATTAGGTTTTAGATCGAGATTAGTTGGAAATTGCGCTCCGTCATATCGCATAAACTCTATTTATTTGTTTCCTATTTATAATCTATCGCTGCGATTTTATGTTTGATGTGATTACAAAAAAACAAAAAAAAAAACAATTGAAAATAACACGATTGTAAACAAAAGTAATGATCATTGGCGTCCACGTTGAGAAATTTCACAATAAACACAATCTCTTTTTACGAATTGATTTAAAAAAAAGGCGACACGTGGTGACACGCATTAAACGCATTCGAAAACTGTTGCGAAAGAATCGATTGAAAATTACGCGCGTTTGTGTCAAACACAATCAACGACACATAATAAACCGCCTAGTAGACGCGCGCGATAAATTTCACCATGTCGACAATGAAAAGGAGCGAAAAAAAAGGCCACGACGAGCAACGACACCAGAATTCATTGTCATTCGAAAAGGATCGCGTAGAAAGCGAGATTTAAGAAAACGAGTAAATGCCCGTTCGTTACGAAGTTCGTCGAAAAATTCCTCCGAAAATTGCGCAAGATCGACGAGCGGCGGCGCGGCGGTTCACATCCGAAAGTCATCGTGTCGTACGCGCGCGCGGATCGAGAGATACGATCCACTTGTCATCTCCGTAATCCGAGTTTACGGTTCCTGACGCGCGATAAAATCTCCAAACGCGCCACGTCGCAATCAACGTGAATTTTTGTTTATTTTAATTCGGGACGATATTAAAATATCGTCGACCGATTATTGTGAAATGCGACGAGGCACACACAACACACGAAGAAATTCGAATGGATGCCTGCACAATTTCCATATTTCGAAACTGAACATCGTCAAGGTGACGACTATGGTGACCATCGTGATAAGGATTAAATAATCTATTATTACGTTGGGGTTACGTCGTAACTGGACACAGAAAATGATGCACAGCGATTTTTGTTCAAAATTGAAAATACTTACAGGTCATTCTGAAATAAGTACTGAAGTTTTGAATAAAATATGACAATAATTATCGTCAATAAAGGTTGTTTTGCAACATTTCATGTTATTTCCGCCAAAGGAAGTTTATTTTCAACGCGACGATATTGAAATGGACGCAGGACCGTACTTAGAACCGAATACCCATATAAAAAAATGACATTTTTCAAAAATTTAAAATGAAGATGGGAACGCCGTTTTTGCGGATTTGTATTTGGGTTAAGGTCAGCTATCACCTGTTAAAATATCAGTACCTATTTCAGAATGAACCTGTATTTCGTTTGTGTATTATTATTATTATTGGCAATAATGACGTCATACAATCCTTTTAGGATTTAAGGATTTCTTTGATGGAGAATAGTAATAATTTAAATTATTTAATTTTCTCAAATTCTATAGTTACTTAATCCCATGCATTCATGTCTCACTGCTGTATATTATTATTATTATTATTATTATTTTAAATAACTGTTTTATATTTTTCAGTTTTCTGCTTTCTTCCGAAGAACGTTGACTTCATTATATTGAATATTTTCCCTGTTTTTTTTTTTTTTAGATCCTCCTTGTACTCTTTGTCTTATTCTACTTTATTCTTCTCTTTATCTTTTATTTTTTTAACTTTTTTTTTTAATTTTACAGGGCGAACCCATTTATATAGTGTGGTCTCTGAAATAAAATTCCACTGTCCGAAACTACTGAGATTTGAACCTTAGACCTTGAGATTACTGATCTACTGACTAATCCATCAGACCAATCATTTTTCCTAAATACTTATAACTAATGATCTGTTCCATTTGTTTCCCATGTAGGCTTATATGATAGATCTTCTTCCGATTAAACCTAAACCTTGTTTACCGTTTGTTGTAAGGCTGTATTTGAGACGAATTCATTGTTTTGTGCTACATATTTCTTTCCATCTCTTTTTGTTAGTTGCTTTATGCCTTCCTATGATGTGCCTTTCTTTCTCACTTTTTTCTAATCTTACCATTTCATACTTTTCAGTACCTTTCTTTTTTTTTCCTTGTACTTTGGTACAAACTCTTTTTCGAAGGCATTCGACACACATGTTCAAGCCTTTCAACTGTCCCTCTTCTATTTTATCATTTATAGGTTCGATCTGTAGTTGTTGTTTCATTACTTATTTTGTCTCTCTTCGTTTTATTTTCTATTCTTCTTTAGAACCTCATCTCCATTGCCATTTATCCGTGATCTATGCTTTCCTGTTAGAGTCCATGTTTTCCTGCCATTCGTTATTACTGGTCTAATTACTTTAACATTTTTGGGAATTTTTTTACCCTTAGAATATTGTTTTTATCGCATTAAATATTTTGCCTGTTTTTTCGATTCTGTCATTTATTTCTTCATCTATCTTTCCGTTTTCCTCTATTATGGATTCCAGATATTTAAAATTTTCTACTTTTTTTTTAGTAATTTATCATGTAATCTCATTTTATGGAGAGATAATCATGGTTTTTCTATATTAATTTGCATGTTTCTTTTAATTAATTCGCTGTCTAATAATTCTAGGTTATGTTGGATTTTTTTCCGACTGTACTAGTGTGGCCATATCATCAGCAAACATCAGCTCATTCAACTCAGTTGCTCCATTTGCTCTGGCTTCATATATTTAGCCTTTTTTTATTGCAATATATGTCATCTTAAAAATAGTAATGGGCTCAACACACATCCTTGTGTTACTTCCATCTTTCTTTCATTTGTCCATTTGTTTGATTTTTCATCATTTGTTCTTACTGCGTTTAAGTTATTTTTAAATAACTCTCATTATCCACTGCTCTTTTTTCTAAAATCCTGCACATATCTCCGAATTCTATCGAAAACCTTTTCAAAATCCATAAAGCAAACCTTGATATTCTACTTTTAGTAATTAGGTTTTCACCAGCTTGTGTTTTGGTGAATATCAAATTCTTTCTACCTTTAATTTACATTTTTTATCTTCTCCTGCCCTTTCAATTATTTTTCTTATTTTCTAAGGTGGCCAACCGTAGTCCTTTAGGGAGTTTTGTACTGCTTTTTCATGAATCCTACTCCTTTCAAAAACTGTAGTCCAAAAGTAATCCTTTGCATTCTTTTGAATTTCAATTACGGAGCGAACCCAAATCACATATCTTTAAAACTGAACCCCAAAACTGACGCAAAAATGGTCTGGCCAATAGAATTCATTCATTGGTACTTCTTTTGCACAAAAAATAGTTGATCACCTTAGATTATCTTCTTCATTATTCTGGCCAATATTTTTCTTATGGCACTTGACAGTCTTAGTCTCCAATAATTATTGCAGTTCCGTTTATATACTTTTCGTTTATAATTTATTTTCTTCTCCTCGTCGTATGTTACGTCTACAGTTGTCTCTGTCAGTTGCTCAAAATGTTGCCTCAATCTAACATTATTGTAACCTCATCGTTATATTTCCTTTTTATTTTTTTTATGTTCATTATATTGCGTTCTTTTTCTCATTCCTTTTAGTAGTAAAACAATTTTTAATTTTGCTCGAGGCTTTTGTTTTGCTTTTTTAAATTTATATTTAATTTTATTCTCGTTTCCTTACGTTTTCGTAATTTTATGATCATTTTGTGTTTAAGTATTTTTTCTATTGCTTTTTTCTTTTTTATAGAGAAATGGGCGATGGACATTTATTTATAGATAAATGTCCATCGCCCATTTCTCTTCATATTTGTTTCTATTTGCTTCTATGTAATATATTTGAATTTTTTTTCTAATCCTTCTGTTTGTTTTTTTAAACTTTCTCTATGTTACTAAAAAAATTCTCAAAATTGTCAAAATTTAGAATTAGAGATAAACCAAGACAAAATCAAATATATGGCAATGGAAGACACAAAAGAATGCAAAGAAGAAACTTTGTTTTATAGCACATGAAGGAAAGGAATATAATTTCGAGAAAGTCAGCAAGTACGTCTACTTGGGAACAGTAATCGAAAAGAAAGGAAGAGAAGAAGAAAAACTCCAGGTGGTGGGAAAGGAAAATACTAAGAGCCATTTATGGTGAGATACCAGAGGAAGAGGATTGGTGGAGACGTATTAATAGAGAGTTGGAAGAATTATACAAAGAGCCAAAAATAATCACCAATATTAATAATAATAATGACCAAAGAAAAAGTGCCCAAAATGGCTTTGACAAGATCTCCGATTGGTGGAAGAAGGGAAGGGAAGCCGGGAAAAAGTTGACCTGAAAACGTACCGGAAGACCTTAGAAAAATTGGTCATAGGCTGGAAGGAAAAAGTTGTGAATAGATTAGAGTAGAGAGGAAATTTGCACGTAGTAACGATTTGAATGGGGATGGAAATGGAAAATTTAAAAGCATGTGGAATCCAAGGCAAAGAGAAAGATAAGCAGAGCTTTGAATTGGGATAAATTTATGATGCATTTCATTAAATGATATTTCAAATTCAAAGATAAGTCTAATGAACAAGGAAATTTATGAACCGTAGTCTGCGACGGTAATTTACATTTCGTCGGAAATCCCGTGATGGAAACCTTTCGTAACCGTAACGAAAATTGAAACATCTTTAAAACGACGGCGGCGTCTCGTCCAACAGAAAGAGATCGTCTGCGTTAGAAAGACGGCAAAAATCCGCGGTAATAAATACGCGCTTTTAACTCTTCCAGTTATCGAGTGAGAAAATGGACACGTTCAATCTTTGTCAATTATCGAGTTTGTTCGCTTTAAGTGTCGCTGTTTAAGTAACCGTTTCGCGCCGCGACAGTCGAGCGCGAATTCCGCACTGAAACAGGTGTTTCCATTGTTCCCGGCGCATAAATTAAACGTCGCCTTCGTTAATATTATGCGCGATTAGCGTTCTTACTTAATTCAATTAAATTGATAAATGCGACGATTAGTCTTCGCCGCCGCCACTGTACGCCGAGCTTTTCATATTTAAACGGCGCGGCGAGGAGCGAGATTCGATCTCGTACGATGCACAATGTTTTACTTTGTTGCACGTACATGTTGAGAATTATTGAGAAATCGTCGTTCTTTATCGGTTTAATATGGTTTGTAGAAATTATTTATCAGTTTAATGAACAACATTTGTCAATAGTATAAAAAAAAAATAATAGTAAAGGAGTTTAATAGTACACAGTGTTTGAAAATTCTTTTCTAATATTAAATCTCCTCTGGTAATTCGTCCATCTTCGCAATTTTTTTATAACAATTTTTCATTCAAAAAATACATACAAATGTTCGTAATGAACCCCAACGATCCAAAAATAGAGCCTTGAGGTAAGCCTAAAGAATTGAGTAATACTTATCTAAATCCAAGTCAATTTCACCTTAAACTATCCTTTTTTGTTTATATTTTTCTTTAAATTTTTTAATTTTTTTACGTTTTATATTATCATGATGGCAAGATTGTATTTCCCCATTTTTTTTTTCTTGATGATAGTTTTTGTATCACTATCATAGCTATCGTCGCAATGGAGATTATGATGAACCTCGACTTTCTTAAATAAATATTATGCATTATCCTAGCGCGTACTCCGGAATTTGACCGCGAACGTCGATCGTTTCAATTACCTACGCCGCGCCGTACGGGTTTAGTGATAAAGTTTGGTGATAAAGCGAGTCGGGAATTTCTAATTAAGACACTTTGAATTTACCGGTCAGATTCACTCGCGAAGGCACGGAACCGTTAAAATTTTAAAGACGTTTATTTCGTCCGTTCGTCACGCAGTCGGACGAGAATGAATCGTTTTTTTTTTTTATGTTTAGACAAAATTTGAACTTGTTAAGGAGACTGTGATTCTTCGCATCAAATTTGAATGGAAAAAAAACCACCACTAATCCTCGACTGTGTCTTGCTGACGACGTAGCCTGACATAATGTAAAATAAATCGGAGAGAAAGTACAGTATTTAAGGGTAAAATTTTTTTAATTAATCCAACCCACCAAATTTAGATACAAATAAGCTTGGTACGTATTACATTTGTTTTCTCAGTCCAAAAACCAGTCCAAAATAGTACCCATTTTTTTTTAGGCGAGGCACAGGCGCCTGAATTTACTCCAAAGAGCTCAACCTGCGTCAATCTTGAATCCAAAATTCAGAATGCAGTATCCAGTACCCATTTTTGTACTATTTATTGTAAATATTAAAAAATAGCGTAATTTAATTTGTTTTTTAAGTTAATTTAATTTGTAAAAAATAGTACTTTTAACTAAATAAATAATAAGTTGTTTTAAAGAAATTTACTATATTCTTAATAAGTTCAAATTGTCTTATTTTTGTCTGAAATCAAGCATTTTACCAACACATATGAAGTCTTCCTTTATTAATATAATCAGAAAAAATATTGGTCCCAAGATACCACCCTATGGGGTAAATATTATTCTCCAGCTGAATAGGAACTGTAAAAATGTAAAATTATGTTGAAATGTTGAAATTTATTTGTTTGAAAAACGACCTGCAAACTTGGGTTTGAATATCAAGAACAATTTGGTCCTAAATTTGAAATTGGAAAAAGGGATAGCCTCATTTTTAGTTGAAACGGGGATAAAATTTTAATCAAAGAGTATAACATATTCGAAAAATGTTTGAAGCAACAGTTATCCTTGGGGTAAAACGTCAAAAATTATAAACTTAGTTTTATGATTTTTCTGTATTCCAAGCAACAAGTCTGATGTATGGTGAATATTAAAAAAAAAAAATTAAACAATAAGTTTTTATTGGAAACATATTGGGCTGCTGTGTTTGTAAAACTCGATATGAAATTATCCATAGATGACGACGTAATATACAGATTTTTTCATGGCCTGATATTGAGTTTAATAAAAACATTATTCAAAAAAAATTTGGGTTTGTTATGTTTATTGTCAGATCAAATTGGTAGATCTACTTGGATTTATTATAAAATTCAACCCAACCCAACTTAATCAAAAATTTATAATCTTTTTAAATTATTTTCGAAAAACCCAATTCAATACTATTCAAAGCATATACCTATTGACATAATTAGGTTTATTATATTAATTGGGTTAATTGTATTGAATACACATACAGGGGCTTCCTTAAATAAGTACAGATATTTTAACAGGTGATAGCTGACAATAGCCCAACCCCAAATTTGCAAAAATGACGGTCCTATGTTGAAGGGTGTGCCAGAAAAAAACATTTTAAGTTTTGAGTAAAATATGACAGTAACGCCGAATTATCATCAATAAAGGTTGTTTTGCAACATTTCATGTTATTCCCGCCAAAGGAAGTTGATTTTCAACGCGACACATATTAGACTTAGAACTTAGAACCGAATGCCCACATAAAAAAATGACTTTTTTCGAAAATTTAAAATGAAGATAGGACCGCCGTTTTTGCGGATTTGGGTTTGGGTTAAGATCAGCTATCACCTGTTAAAATATCTGTACTTATTTAAGGAAGACCCTGCATAAGTATAGATAAATGTACAGGCGAGAAGCAAAAACACAAAATGATGGGATTTACAATGAAATCTCAGTCAAGTTGGGTTCGTTTATTTAATTGCAACTCAGCAGAAGATACGTAAGCCCACCAGTGCCCAATTCAACGATATTGGATTTTGTCTGATGATGATGGTTTCGATATCGATATTTGCACGTCCTGTAAATTTATTTGGATTTATTTTGAAAATTTTCATAAATTTTGGGTTTGTTCCTTTGGGTTTCATTTCACTAATTTTATATATTTTGGGTTTGTTATATGGGATAATTTTGAAAATATTTTGTACCTCAGCCATCCCTCGTCCATAACTTTCTCCCAAATTTTTATTAATTATGAAACGGAATGCAAGGCCATTTAAAAAAATATGCAAACCAATCTTTCCATTTTTGTACTTCAGCCACAAATTTTTCTTGTTTCGTGATTTTCTTTTATAAATGTTTATGATGAAGTTTATCATGAAATAAATATTTACAAAAACAGGAAGAAGAAGATTGTGAATAGATTCAATAATTCCAAGAAGATATGGGAAAATAATTAATTATGAAAAGAAATGGAGGGAGTCATTTAAAAATATATACAAACCAATCTTTCCATTTTTTTTAGCCCATAACTTTCTCCCCAATTTTTCGTTTGATGCACAATTTATGATAAAATAATAAACAAATTTTAAAAAAGTCTATCAATTTTTTTCTATTTGTGTGGGTTGCGTTTAAAAATGCGTTTAAAAATTCTTGCAAAATCGACCATTAAAAACGACGATAAATCCATAATCTAACGAACACGCCGCCATTAATGCAACACCATTTCGTCGCAACAACTCATTATCCGAATGGATCAAATGGTGGCGCGCCATATGACGGAAAAATGGTACCCATTATTTTTTAATTTTTTTCATTCGTAATACCTCGTTCCATACGTGAGTTTATTTTGAATATTTTCCATTAATAACTCGAAAGATAATGTTCGTGTCGTATAAGGCAACGACGAGGTTTTGTAACATATAATATCGCATCACATGCGTGCACGTTGTGTCCGAACGCGTAGAAAATGAAATGGAATTTTTAAAAATGTCGGTTGGTCGTCGTCAGTCGTGTTTTTCTCTCCCACAGCGCCCGGCCGACGTTCGGGCACGACGTCTATCTTTTCCATCGAGATTATCGGCGGTATCGATGCCTTAATTTATTCGAGTGCGATAATTTACATAACTTGGAACCGTCCGTGCGGCATAAATTAAAACTAATCCGAATGGGGGCCGTTCCGTTATCGAAATTACGTAACTGATTACACGCTGATTTGGTCACCATTTCAGTCGTGACGGTTTTACGAGGAATATTTTAAATTTTTGTTTGTGATTTAATCATTATTATTTTTATTATTATCATTTTTTTTTTTTTATTAATTTGCTCGGTCGAAAATTTTAGAGCAGACTCGCTGTGAATGTAAATGGAAGTATAAATCGCATACAGGAGGCGTTCAATAGAAAGTGAAATTAAAATTTGCATACGCGTAGATTGCTCTGAAAACACTAATCATAATAATCGCATTGTTAAAGCCTTACAAGTTACAGTTGTCGATATGCATGTCGTAAATTACGATAGTTTTTGTATATATTGATGAATATATATTGTTTTTAAAACGAAAAGGCCACTTTGGGTTGGCAATAGTTTGGGGGAATTAGGTGATTTTTTGCAAAATGTTGGCAACGTTTTTTGTGGAAACGTAAATTTGTATATAAACCGGCAGATTTTGACCAAATGCGACGTAAACAATAATAACTACCAACTTGATCATACACCAATAACGCCATCTATTGACAATTTATATAAAAATTGTATGTTTTATTTCGTGTAAAAATAATCTTTGCTATAGAAAACTGCGACATTTTACATCATTACAAAAATCGTTTTATGTGTGGCGTGAACAAAAGTAACACCGCAATATGTAAGCAACAAAAACGTAACTAAGCAACTAAAATTCAACCAAAGTAGGTACTTAGAAATTTAAACATGAAAAAATGGAATTAAAAAAAAACATAAAAAAATTCACAGCCAACAACACGATGTAACTGCTGTCTTAGATTATAAATAAATATGTCCAACTCAGAGCGGGATCTTCGACGGAACGTATTTTCTTAAACAGTTTAATGTCAACAGCGTATAACAAACATTGAGAATTAAAATTAAAAACAATATCATCAATAAATAGAAGAAATAGTAAGGGGCTTAGAACTGAACCTTGAGGAACACCATTTATCCTATTAGGAAGACAGGACTAAAATAATGTTAATAAGCCACTAATTTTATTTTTTATTTTTATTTTATTTAACCCTTAACTGTTCTGCCACCTCAACAGGTCGAACCCAATTACAGAGTGTGGTCTTTGGATTGCGGCCACGACCGTCTTACAGTTGTTAGAAACCATTCCAGCATATGTCGATGAAGTTTACTTAAAATTGAAGAATGTTGAATTTTGTCGAAGGCCTTTGAATAGTATGTCGACAACAATCATCAAAAGTCTCTGATACGTAATTGGAAGAAAGACACAGATTAGTGTTTGTCGATCATCCCTTGAAGGACCCATTTCAATTAACAGATTAATTCTTCCTACGCTTTTCTAAAAGAATTGGTATCACATCCAATAAAATCTACAAACTTATCGAGCAATTCCGCAATGAAATCCCTCGGAAGGTAATCCTTAGGGACGAATTTGTGTCTCAAGGTTTTCTGTGTGGAGATGTAGCTAAAATTTCGTGTTTAGAATCGGGGAAAAAAAATTAAAATAGAAACATACGATGGATATGAGGTCAGCTTTTAAAAAAGCTTTGATCATCGATATCAGTTTGTCCATGAATTTTTGGATGTTGAAGAAATGTATTCCTTATAGACGGAGGGGCATGGCGTTCTGAAAAATTTGTGTCTGTATTTGTCCATTTGAATTTTGATATGGGAATTATTTTTTGAAAACGTTTAGGTTGGATTGGTCAAAAATGCGTTGGGAAATTTTGAATTACAAGCAGGAGAAAATCGGGAAAACGAGGTTTGTGGGGATATTGTGGAAATGAGAAAATCCACACTCATAAGTTGGAAAGACGAACGAAGAAAATTTAAAGGCGAAGAGAAAGGAAGGAAGTTTCTTCACTTCTCACAGGAGGCGAGGAAGTGAATATGGAAGAATGAATCAAATTTTGATGAAGAAGACGGATCTTTGAATTTTAAACATCATTCAATCAAATGCATCATAAATTTATACCAATTCAAAGCTCTATTTATCTGTCTCTTTGTTTTGGATTCCAAATGCGTTTAAATTTCCCATTTCCATCGCCATTCAAATCCCTACTACGTGCATATTTCCTCTGCACTCTCTAATATTCAGTACGTTTTCCTTCCAGTCCCTAACACCAAATCTTCTAAGGTCTAGTACGTTTTCAAGCCATATTTCTCGGCTTCATTTTCCTACTTCCGCCAATGGGGGATCTTGTCAAGGTTATTTTGGGATTTTCTTATTTAACCAAAATTATTTTTTATGGTCTGTAACTATCAGATTTCAAGAAAAAATCAAATTCTCTCGAAAACAGCGTACTTAAAAAAACCAATGTATACTTTAATCGGAAAACCGAAAATAAAAATATACAGGCTGCTCCACTTAAAATAATGAAGTAATATCATATACAGAGGAAATGAAACAACTAGTATAAATAACATTATATTTTTGTCATAAAGGAATTAAATCCATACAACTTTCGTATATAAAAATTTTTTTTAATTTTATCGAGGAAATTGTAAAAGCCTTTACCCAAAATCACGTAATTTGATGTCTTTTTACATTAATTGACAATGAAAAGCTGACATTATAAAAT
This sequence comes from Lethrus apterus, assembly GCA_018397195.1. Lineage (NCBI taxonomy): Eukaryota > Metazoa > Arthropoda > Insecta > Coleoptera > Geotrupidae > Lethrus > Lethrus apterus. The sequence goes on along the minus strand of JAFFZR010010684.1, from coordinate 1,213 downwards.
AATAATAATAATTAAAATGGGCAGTGTGTCTGTCTCGTATGATCTAAGTTACATTAAAAAAATTCAATAACGGCCAATTAGAATATTTTTGCAATTGCGCTTACGTTTAAAGTTTAATGACTCCAATTTCTCCGTTTCCTGCACCCGCGGGCGTTTCGTATATCAAGATTCGTCGTTTTATTCAAAACGCGTCCAAATATAGGCAAACATTCCAATAAATATCGAAGCCGAGGAATTCGCCGAGTTATTTCCACGCGGATTCGTTTTTCGCCGCCTTCGGGCGAAATATTTCCTCCCTTTATGGCGCTCGCACACGAGAAGCGATTTTTAAGATTTCGAACGCGCTCGGAAGCAAACTGATTTATTTGCCGATTTCGAGCGAAAAATCGTTCTTACATTCGGACGCATCGCGTCCGTTAAACAAACTTGAACTCCGGCGTGCGCGCCGATGAACTCTATGGGAAAGTGTGAAATTCAGAAGAGCGATAAATGGACGTTCATTCTTCGAAATGAACGGTGCGTAAAGACTCCGCTTAAAAGTTCACGAACTTGCATTGTGAAGACGAACGCGAGGGAAATATCAGATCGACGTTGAAAGTAAAAGTTACGTTGCAGGAATAAACGCTATAAAATTCTTTGTGGATGATTTTCAAAAATATTTTCATTTTCAATTTTCAATTATGATTTCTTTAATATATCCTGGCCCGAGGTTAAAAAAATATTTCTGAGACACACACATTTCCTATTCGAGAATTATCATCTTGAAACAGTTTACGACAAACATTGCACAATCAGAAACGCACACACGCTGTCAGCTACATCCTCACAACTCATCATGTTTATTCAGTGAATGTTAAAGTACATCTACGTTATTGGTATTTTATGTTAGTGTCAACGTAAATTATTACAATTCGTGTATACACAAGGAAAACGTTACCGTGGCAGCTGTGACACGTCCGGCTCGCCAGATCACGGAAAACATTCAGAATTCATTTAAATACATCCATAATTAGTCAAATTATACATGTTTGACTTTTTAATACGTTAACGTTTGTCGCTTCAGTAAACTTTATTGAAAATGGAAACGATTTATAAAAAATTTATTTAACTAAGCGCGAGCTTTCTTCATTGTCTTCAACGAGCGGCATGAATATTCCTGCTTAGGGATTAGGACGATCCAACCTAACTGAATCCAATCAAAACCAAGCTTGAT
>JAFFZR010010683.1:0-20776 GCA_018397195.1 Lethrus apterus | reverse complement strand
CGCTACGTCATAGTTTTTGACTTAGTAACCATGAAAACTTTAAAAATACCTACATTAAATGTCATTTTGACAAATGTCAATGTTATAATTCATTCGGTTAATTCTCCAACGAAAGATCTTTCGTACTCAACTTTTGTCTGGCAAGATTATTATTTTTTTATTCGCAATGATTGCTAAAGCCAATTAAACTCGACCACTTTCTTTGGAAAAGACACTCGCGCTACGCGCTCGTGTCTTTTCGTCTAATTGGTCTGGTTTATTTTCCAAGAAACCACTGCTCATAAATGAAAATCATTCCGACAAAAATTGAGCACTCATGCTCTTACTTCCGGGCACTCTTACATATTTCGATGTAATCTGCTGGTAAATTGATTTGTGTGCGCGTTACAATCTTTTCGTAGATTGTAACGCGCACACAAATCAATTTACCAGCAGATTACATCAAAATATGTATTCACCAACGTCAGTTAACTATTATAATCTGTAGATTTTATTAAACTCGCTACTAAATCGACAGTTAAACTCAGAATGCAATTCACCGAACAAAGTTAAGGTTAATCTCCAGTTAAATCAGGAGAATAAAATAATCCCTAGATTTTAGGCGAGTTAAATATTAAATCTACAGATTAACCTCCAAATTTTTGTGACATTTCAATAAAACGAATTGAAATAAAACATATTTTTAACATAGTTCAAGTGTTAATTGAATTATTAATTTTTTTTATTAATAAATAAACACCAAATTAAGTAAAAATGGAATTACACCCTGAAAATAAAACATATCAGTCGAACTTGTTAATTCTGCAGGTAAGGTTTCTCTTTACAACCCTTATGAACCCTTATGAAGGTATAAAAGTGGTTGCATTCCTTTTTTACAATAGTTGAAAGTATTGTCTGTGCGAGGTATTTACTTTATTACATTTATATAAACACAATATTTATATTATAGGGAACGTTTTATTTTAAATAGTGAACAGTTTTGCATTTTAGCTATTATTCTGTAAAATGTCTTCTTCAAGTGATTCGGCTTTAACTGTTTCTTCAGTAACATCTTTCACATCATCATCAACAGAGTCAAGTTCAGATGAAAATCTTTCAATAAGACACCCCTGAGTTTTACGTGAAAGAACTAATCTATTTGAAGAATAATTGACGATGTCGATTTTAATAACCGTTTTCGGTTATCAAAATTATCAGTGAGAATAGTCATAGGTAATAATATAGAACCTGCTAACAGAAAATATAATCCAATTTCTGCCATTAATCAAGTTTCGGTTGCATTACACTTTTTTGCAACAGGATATTTTCAGATAAATATTAGTAATACTCTTAATATTTCAGAGTCCAGTGTTCATCGTATAGTTCACAAATTAAACAATGAACTAGCTTCCAACTGTACTGGCCATCTTCAGTTTCATGAGATAGATTTGGATTATTATTTTCTATATACAAGTTGGAGTAGTCGTGGGAAATAGAAGGGCCCATTTCATTTTGTCCAACTGAGCAGCTCATTTGTTGGATACAAGAAAAATAATGCTTCAAGAGAACAAATTATTTGAAATAGTGTGTTAAGAAATCTGTGACAAACATAATATATTTCTAATGTGACTGCAATACTTACAATATTATCGACATCACTGTCATATATTGGGCACTGGTTGCACTTATTTGCCCAACATATTTTTTTATTTTATTTTAATCTATTGATTTTATTTAATCGGTAGTTAGTAAACTGGAGATTTAACTGGCCTTGGTGAATACGGGCCTCATAGTTTTAGTAGAAATCGCAACATTTCAATTATGGTGTTGAAAATAAAAAAAAAACTAGTGTCAAAAATGATTTTTTTTTAAATCAAATTTTGGGTTTAAGACATAATGGGGATCAGGTGTTCACGAATAGCAAACAAAGGACGGAAAATAAAGGTTAAAAAACCTTCGGGGGATTTTTGAAAGTGAATAGCAAGGAAAACGAAAACATTTCTATGGGACAATAAAAACCATCAGAAAAGGCAAAAATATGCAAAAGATAAAGGAATCTTAACTAAAGAAAAAAAAAAAAATTGAGAGATGGAAACAATATTAATACCACGCAGGAGCCCACATAAATAAACCTGCAAAGGTCGGGAGAAACTGTAGAAAATTATGTACAATTTAATTTTTGTTAAATATGAGTTTCTACTAACAATTTTTTTTTTTTTTCGAAAAATAAAGCTTAACAATATTGTATGCTAAGATTTCTGACCAGTGACTTTGATGGTCAAGATCAGGGGCCCCTTTGCGAGTTAGGTGATGATCACGGACCCCTTCTTAGAATAATGTTTTTAAATGCATGAAATAAAAAATAAACAAACAAAGGAAACCAGTTATATCGAAATGCAGTTGTAATAAATAAATAAAATAAACTTTTAAATATTCATTAACAGTAGTAAAAATTAAATAATAATGTTCATCAATATAGGAAATGTAAAGTTAAACTTTATTTTTTAAAGACATATGTCTATGAAGATTGTTGTTTATCTTTAATAAGATTGGTGACCACAGATACAGCTAATACTACAGTAACTTATGGTATAAATAAGTGAAAAAATGCAAGGTTGCAGGTAGAGAATATGCAGATAATTTGATTTTTTCATATCCAAGTTCACGGACCCCAGAGGGGTTCCCCAAGGGATTAAGAATCCATGGTCAAGATGATATTTATAAAATTTTCGTCGGCTATTCCCAGACATTTCCTTTGATGTTGTCAGAATATTAATTTCTTCACCATATTGTTTATGGGTTTAAACTAAAATATCTAGCTGCTTATACATCCAAGTAGAAGAATTTGAAAAGCTGTTTTCGCCTTGTTTTTGAATTTATCTTGTTGGATTCGAAATCCAATGTTCAAATTGAATGGAACGCATATAAAAAATACATTGTCGCATTTTTGTCAAACATTGATTTGAGTTGGGTTAATGCAAAGAATTCTTTTGTGATTGGGTTTCAAAGGACATTTTTTTTTCTTTCCCTCGATTCTCTCTCACACCTCTTGTCCCAAGTTCTCGTAGAACTTATTTGGACTGAGAGGGATGGATTTGGTTGCAGCCACGACCGTTTAAGATAAGTACATATATATCAAACACAAGTGACAAGAATGATTTATAGACTAAGAGATATCGTTGCATTTTTGTCGAGCATCGATTATTGAGTTGTTGGGTTGTGTTAATGTAAAGAATTCATTTGTGGTTGGGTTTCAAAGGACCGTTTTTTTCTTTCCCTCGATTTCCTATCACCACTTGTCCCAAGTTCTTGTAAAACTTAACAGGATGAAGAGGGATGGATTTGGTTGCGGCCACGACCATTTAAGATGATTAAAATTTTGGATACCAAACACAAGTGATAAGAATGATTTATAGAATAAGAGTTTGTTATTTCTGACAGTTAAGATTTCAGCATAATTTACCGTTAATAAATAAGGAGTCTCTCAAATATGGCGTAAATATCGAAATAAAATACTAAGAAAAATACTGAAAACACTAAAAACATAGGAAGGCGATGGGGAATGAATAGACAAATGCAATTTAAAATAATCAGCGAAGAAAATTGAAAATCTCAAATCCTGAGAAAATAAAATTATGAAATAAAGAAGAATCGAAAATGGATAAAACAACAATCAAACTCGATAAAAACGAATAAAAGTTAAAAGCAGAAATGACAAATGTTAAATTGTTTAAATGGGGAAAATTTCGCATTTTTTTCTCAATTTTATTGTATTTTATGGCATTTATGGCAAATCGCTATTAAGAAATCGTAACAAAAAAAGTTTTCCACATTTAAAGAATTTAACATTTGCCATTTCTGTTTTTAACTTTTTTTCGTTTTTATCCAGTTTGATTGTTTTCATCAATTTTTTAATCATATTGCCGCGAAATAAGCAAAGACTCGCCGTTAATAAACATAAAAACAATTTAAATAAATGTGTTCAATTTCTTCCAGAATTTTTAACTTTTGCTCGAAACTTTATTTTATTTATGAAATATTTACGTTACAAATAATTGTAACTTTCATGGGTTTGAAACTGATGCACAACTCCACCTCTCGGTGAACGCCGTAATATCAGGCGTCTGCTACCTTGATATTACGGCGTTCACTTAGAGGTGGAGCTGTGCATCAGTTTCAGATTAAAACTGCCGTTCTGGCGATAACCTCGCGGACCCGATATGCATTGATTGCTCATAGCAGCCGTACTGAAGACGGGTTTAATCGCCCAGAAACTAACGTCTATGGAGGTGAGCGTTCAGTGCATGTCAACTGTTGTGTCAACAAAAAAATCCCATGTGTCATGGTTTTATTTATTATGTTCATCTATTGTGTGTTTCCCCTATAGGTTTTTTCTTCAACTGGGAAAGGTATTATCTGAAAAGTTGATGAAAATTTTATTTGTAATAATTTCACACAAAAAAAACCATTTTAAACTGTTATTTAATTTTTTGGTAAATATTTTAGTATGAAAACTGACGGTGACAAATTGATCGTTACCAGATCAAAAACTATACGTTCAATTATTTCATAAATGTGTTGAAAACTATAATTAAAATACAAAGGAAATCTAACCACAAAAATCAAAATAAGTCTACTGAAGTTCATGTCTATGAAACATAAATTCTATTTATAGAATAATGAATGTACAATGTAGGAAGTGTGTAGAATAAAAAGGAAATGGTTTCTGATCGACTATGCTTTAGCGGCGAACCTTTTAAGTTTTGTATTTCCTTGACGTATTAATCAACATGGACACGATTAACTCAATTAACAGTTACATTATGTATCAAAAATTTGGAACATTTATTTCGTAACATTGCACGCTTGACGATCAATTTTTGTGCAATGATTCACTACGTTCAAAGGTTAATGTTTATTAAATTTATTCCATGATTCATTTTTCTTCAAATTAGAAGAATTGACATCGTTCAGAAATGTTATTTTGTTAATTTATTGGATTAGTTTTAAAAATTTTCCTCCTGAACACGCGTTATTAAGTTTGTTGGCGTTACCCTTTTCATTATGAATGAATTTGTAAGTAGCGTGTTTATTGAAGAGTTTAAAAGGCAGCACTAAATATTTTATGCTGGTATTGTTTCGTTAACGATAAGGTGCGTTTTTCGAAATGCAACAATTGTTATTTATGTTTCGCTGTGGTGGTTTTCAGACGTAGAGTTTAATGACCTCCTCGGCTAGACACGTGTATATGTTAGCTCATTCATTCATGAGCTTGACGTGTAGTGTCTCTAGTTTCGTATCTCGTAGTATACGTAGCCCGATATACAGTCTCTAAGAATAAGTTCAATTTATTTGGTGTTTTTCGTGTTAAAAATTTTCAATATTCTGTTAATGAGAAGAGTCATATCTTTCTTTAAAATTAACTTCAGGAATTTTATTATTTTTTCTTGTAATTTGTATTTTATAGTGATATATATTTCTTACATAAAACAGAAAAATTGAAAAAAATGTTTATTTAAAAAAAAATTGTTTAACACAATCGCCGTGGAGGGGACACCAAATTAGAACGAAAAGGGGAGAGTAACTCAACCCCTTTTTAAAAATAAGAAAAGTGTTTGGAAAAATTGCTGTAAAGTAGAAAGAAGACGAATTACTAAGTCATTATTCCCATATTTTTTCCTTATCATCTTATCCACGTCTATTTGTAAAAATCCCCCCTCGATATTCCCGAAATATCCATTGAATCACCAGCTTCGGGCTCCTTCCCCGATCTGCTTTCCCTCTTATTTTCTGTTATGTATTTTTCTTGTAGCAACTTAAGTCATTTTTATTCCATACTTACCATTCCAAATCCACATTTTGTTTCTTGTAACTTATTTTTGTTTTTTCTCGTGCCTCTTCTTTCTTCTTTCCATATTTTGTATTGCTCTTTCTTTTTCTGTCAAGTCCAGTCACGTTTCTTCGCCTTGGCTTATTAGTGTTCCTCATAATTTGATCCCCATTCGTTGAGTCTCATCACTTTACCCTTTCATTTTTGGACATTCTTGGATATGGCTTTAGATCTCGACAAATTGAAAGCAATGATTTTAAATTAAGCACGCTTTTGGTGTTTAGTCATCTCATCAGTTCAGAAAAGTCAGTAACATTTTTTTGCATTCAGAGTCATCAGTTCAACTATAAAAACTCAGTTCAACTAATGTATCCTGTGGGTCTTCGTCGTGCTTTTTGTCTTGAAGTCTTCAATCTGTTCATTTTTTAAGCAAGAAATGAATTGTCATCAGACGTAAATGAAACTGATGAAAAGCAAACATTTTTAATTTTGTTATAATACGAACAAATAAAATTTTGTATTTGACAAATTTTTTGACATCTAATCCTCAAGCAAGAAATTTATCTAGTTTTCAGTATTTTCTAACATTTTTTATTTGAGCCTAAAGTAACTGATGATAGAGACATCGTGCTGATTTTTGTAGACGTAATATTTTTGTTTTTCTTATAAGTTGGTAATTCTGTGTTCAGGTCACATCAGCTCACATCTTCTTTAGTTTTGTGTTGAAATCTTTTTTTGTTTTCCATCAATCTTTCAGACATTTTTGTATTGACTAGAAGTAACTGATGAACTGATGAACGTTCGTGCATTTATCATTTAAAGCTGTAACAACGCATCCATCGATTTTTAGAAGTTCCGATGCAAAAGCATTTTTTTTCCTAGGGAGATATTTCGAAGTTTATTAATTTTTAAACTGATGAACTGATCGTGAAAGCACTCGTTATTTAAACATGTACAAATCATCCATTGATTGTTATAAGTGTTATTCCGATTCGCAAGCCCTTTTCTTTATTTGCAAGTTTTTTTGGTTTTATAGAAAAACTTGGAAGATGTTTTGTAATCAGTTCTTCCATATTCTCCTCTCCAGCCTCCTTTATCTTGACTTCTTTGATTTATTTTTTCCGAAAATCTCAACATTCTTATCTCCGCTCTTCAACTGCCATTGATTAGTATCTGGTTGTTCCTTTCTTCATTTTTCTTTGCTCCATTCTTTCCGAGACGCACCTTTTCGTATCTTCCCTTTCTTTCTCTATTTTATCCCGCCACTTTTCCTTTTTGTCATTTCTCGTTTGTTCATTCCTTGGCTGCTTCATTCTTTCTTACTTCTCCTATCGGCTTCTCCATCATCAATTTCGATGGGACCTTTAAGTATGATTTGTGTTTCCATCCTTGGAAAATGTGAAAGTGCTGAAATCAAATTTTCGGTGAAATTTTTCAAATGAATTAAAAATTTTCTTTTAGAATTTCGTGCAAAAATGTTGTGCTTTTAATGTCCCATTTCCAATCCCCTATCGTTTTATTTGAAAGTTTGGTTTTTAGAAAGATTTGGAGTGTGTTTTTGTAATCAGTTCTTCTCTTCTCTAGCCATTTTTATCTCCACTTTTCTTTGATTTATTTTTCCAGAAATCTCAACACTTATCTCTGCTCTACTGACACTGATCAGTATCTGGTTGTTCCTTTTTTTTTTCTCTCTTTGCTCCGTTCTGTTTTCTATGTTTATCAGTCTTTTCGACTCACACCCTTTCCATATCTTCCCTTTCTGTCTGCATTTTATCTCGCCACTTTTTCATTTCTATCGTTTCATTTCTCGTTTGTTCATTTTCCTTCTTTGGCTGCTTCATTCTTTCTTACTCCTATTAGTTTGTCCATCATCAGCACCGATGGGAACTTTTAAGTATGATTTGTGTTTCCAAATGGAAAATGAGAAAGTGCCGAAATCAAATTTGCGGTTTTCCAAATGAATTAAAAATTTTAGGATTTCGTGCAAAAATTTTATTTAAAGCACTAGCTTTTAATGTCCCATTTCGAACCTCTCGTTACAAAATTTTCTGCGATTGTTTGCTTAAAGATAAAATTTTCCATTTATAATAGAAAATAAATTAAGGAAGACTTTAAACGCACAAAATGTATGTAGTATCTTCACGTTAAAGTTTTATGTAAAGATTTTTTTAAATTATGATTCGTGTTTACAAAGTGATTTAGAATGTGAGTTTTCGTTTCGTTTGATTTGCATTTTTGGTGTACACATTTCAAAACATTTCGTGCCGTTTTTAAAAATATTAGCCTGTGATATTTTTTAAAAATTTTATTCACAAAATTTAATCTCTTCAATTTAAGGATTAGTCTAATTGTACTCTAATTATGTGACAAAACTGCATCATTTAGATTTGAAATAATAAATTAAGCATGCGTTTAAAAATTAAACGGTTTTTTTTCAAAAAAAAATGTTTTATTCACGATTTTTTATTTAAGCTAATTATTTTTTAAAATTTATTTGTTGTTATCTAAACGCCTTGATTTCGCCTGTGTGTATGGTGAAAATAATATGAGTAGGATCATTGTTTTCATTCATCATAACAGCTGTCTGTCTTCCATCCGGACTAACTCTTTTATTTAATGCTCACATCCTTCTCTCTTCCTAAGTAGGTCACAGGTTATGCGGTTGCGTTTGTGAAATTTATATTACATGGAGATTGAAGAAGCTAATTTGTGATTTTTTTTCAGGATTTCAAGTTCCAATTCCTATACATGTACTGGTGAGTGTTTAATTTTTCATTATAATTTCATGTATGACGTAATTTAACTGCAAATATCTCGTACAATAATTGCCATCGATTAAATTACTTTCGTTCATATGTATTAGTAACGAATATTCTGTTACATGGGGACTAATGGAATGGTGCGGCTTTATATACGTATGCGGAGTCAATAAATTTATATTTAAATTAAATATGTTTTGTTTGAATGGTATGCGAAAATGTGTTATTAAAGTCGAGTCGTCTATGTCGGGTCATGAAAACGACTTATTGACTTGCTGGAAGGTTCATAGTACAGATAATAATCTTGTCCAGTCGTATCCAGCTGTCGATATGAAGTTGGTTGTGGAACTACGTGAATTTTAAATGTTAATTATATGTCTTACATTACACATAATGCAAATTATAACCCGATGTTGATTATGAACATGTATAGAGTTAATCAATTGAGTTTCAAAAATGGTAACATGAATATATCATACAGGACAATTTTTGAACGACTTGACATTTCGTTTTTGCTTGGTTTAATCTCATTAGATATTACATTTAATTTAAATAGTGTACCTTATTTGACACACGAGTTTCTGGTTTCTGGGTTATTACCCGTCGTCAGTACAGCTATTGTGAGCGACTAATGCTTGCTGGGCTAACGACCGAGAAGAAGAAATAGATCCGTAGTTACGTCATCTATAGTTGGAGTTGAAGTTAAAAAAAATGTTTTAAATCCTTGAAAAATCTTTGTTTTTCGTTTCTAATCAAAAAATCGCTACGAAAGAAATACGGATTTGGTTGCAGCTAAAAAAATGTTTAAAGACAGGAAAGAGTGATAGATAGTTTTATAAGCAATAGGAGACCCATGCGGATAAACGTAAGAAGGATTAAGAAAAAAAGTTGAAATTTATTTAAGGGAGTGGACAGAAATTTTGAACATATTTAAACATATTTTTTTGTGATTCTTAAATGAAAATGCTGGAAGGGGTGAATGTTGATAGAAAAATTGTTGTAATTGAAATCAGCGTCTTATTGTAATGGTTGTAAAATACACGCAAGAAAATTATAGGCCGAGGGAAAGAAATTTTTGATAAACGTTATTACTGTTTTTTTTTTGAGTTTTGAGTTTACGCACGAGCTTTATTTATCGTTTTTAATGAGAAATGGAAACAGCGCAGCAAATGCCTCCTTTATTTAATAAAATGCAGATGCGAAAAAGTTAAATCAGAAATTCATAGTTATTCTTCTTGTCTATTTTTATGCGTAAAAAAACCTCCCCAAACTCCCCCCCCCAAACTCCCCTCCAAACTATCATTGGTTCGTCTCTCCGTTGTCTTTCAAAAGCGTCAAAATATACAGGTTGTTCCATTTAAAATAAGAAAGTTGACATCGCTTCCGATTTCAACGGAAGTGGAATTGAATTTTTGACAACACCAACATTTTGTACGTAAAAATTAAAAATCGACGTGTTTTTTCCCATAACGATAGCTCCAGCAGTTCAAAAGTTATTATGGGGGGCGGGCGTTTTGGACCGCACTGTATATACCTCTCTTCTGTTCGTGGAATACCTTCAGTACCTGAAGTATCTCCAGTTCTCTCCCACTTCACTCATACCCTTCAGCCCTTTCCAAACTTTCTTTTCTCTTTTCCAAATCCATCCACAAAATACAACTTTCCCAAACTCTTCCCCAATTCAATATTTATTTCCTTTCTCCCCATTTTCGAATCCAAATCTTGCGATCAGTACAGCACCTTGTCCTTTCATCCTTTCTTCTAAATACCTATGATTTCTTCTATAAACACATACATCCATATGCATTTTATATTGCTAATTGATGGTGAGGGAAATGGCGAGGATGGCGTGAGAGGAGATAAAAAGGAAAGCAGTGAAGAAGCAAGAAATATCTAGGTGGGAGAATAATAGGATGCAGAAAGAAAGAGCGTGTTGGTCAGCGGCGTAGTTGAAAATTAATGTCGGTAAAGGATGGTAGGTAGTGAATGAAGAAACTCAAAGATCGAAAGACGCCGACGCGTATGTTTCTGTTTTTTCTCTGCCTTTTTTTATCTCCTACCACGGCATCGTGGTCAGATTTTCCTCATTCCTTTCTCTTGCCATCACCTCATATTTATTATCTCCATGTTCTGTTTAGCGCCACATACTCCAGCGTTGACTTCTTCACATTTAATGCCCTTTCCAATCTTCCTAGCCACACTTTTTCCATTTGTTTCTGTTCTTTCCCCATATTTTTGCCCGATACATCAATATATTTTTTTACGCAACTCCCCCAGTTGCTCATGTACTACTTCAAATTCCCCTCTCTCTTATTCCACACATCTTTCTTAATGCCTTTCTGGCTTTCTTGCTAACATATTTCGCATTCACTACCAACACAGGGTAGATCTAACAAAATATGACCCAAGAGAACGATGTTAGCAAGCTTGGAGAAAAGATTCCGGAAGAAAGGAGTTTTGAAGCTGTCCAATTTTTAGAAAAAGAAAATCAGGAGAAAGCACATTAAGACGGTTTTATTGGGTTGGAAGAATAAAATGATTTAGGGAAAAAAGTAGTTGTTGAAGATAGAACATTTGAATGGTACTTTTGCTGTTGATGGATGGAAATGAGGAAAGGTGGGTGAATTAAATCTTACGCATGATAATTTGTGGAAAAATGTGATTTGAGAGGAAGGAGAAAATGTTTTTCAAGGTTGGCGGAAAAACTGGATAAAATGTATGAGCATTTCATACACAAAGGTGGATGGATGATTGGTATATAAGACTTTGGTTTTTTCTTATCGCTTATGATAGGATTAAGGTCATGATTTTCTTTAGAAAGAACTCGAAACACATTTTTTTATTGAAGCTCATAATTAGGGCGCGGATAGTGAGACACATTTCATTTTTTTGTGGGTTAAACCATAGGCGCACAACGAATAAATTGACCTTATTCATATTATTTTGGTTATAATCAAAAATTAATGTATTTCTCGTTAAATTTTAACCAATAATAATATTCAAGATTCAAATAAACATATACGGAAATTGTAAAAAAATATTTAAAATTTTTTAAATACAATAAGTTCATACATGTTCGACGCGTAAAACCTTTTGTGGCACATTTATTTTACATGTAAAATTTTAGTTTCTTTTATTTTATTGATGTGCCGCCTTCATTTTATATTTTTGAACATCTCTTAGTCCGCGCATTACTCATAATCCTTCACATAGGTTTTTGTACAGGCAGGGGCATCTGTCTAGAAACCTTGTCCGAAGCGAACAAAATTCTGCCTAGGGCAGAGCAAGCCCCACCTAAGGAAACTGGTAGGATTTTGGACACGATATTGTCGATTGAATAAGCACCTATATACGTTGGGTGTCGTAAACCACCCTATCTGCCGCGGTTGCCTTGAAGATTATACGCTGGAACATGTGTAATATCACTGCCTGGCGCTCGCATCGATATGAAGATCCACACTGGGGGATTTCTGGTCAGGCTCACAGCGACACCTCACCCGGTAAGGTTCTCAAGCTGATCGAAACCGTCGGCGTCGGCTGGCTTGATGACTAATGGGGAATAGGGGACGCTCTGGAGGGATGGTAAAATAGGCCCATCTTAGAGGCCTAAGTGATAGTGTGGCGTTTGGACCACACACCCTGCAAATTTTGAAATCCAGAATCCTTCACATACTCAGGTTTTCATCATCATAATATATACTTGGGATTTTTAGGAACTAATAATAATCCGGGGGATTTTTTTTTCTTTTTTTTTAATTTAATTTTTTTTTGCATATAAATATTCAGGTGAATCCATTTGAAAATTTGTATATAAATTGTTTTCTAACGCAAGGATTTGAAAAAAAAAATTATTCCCGTGGCCAAGGTGTTTATTACAAAAATTTACAAAAGTCTGTATTTTGTTTGCAATAATTTTCGAGCTTTTCGAACCACGAATTTGACACCCAAACTCAAATTGTTACTATTGGTTTTCGTTTTCAAGCGTTTCGAATTAAATCCAAAATTTCGCACCAATTTCCCATCATTTCCAAAATTTCTGCAAACTCCCTCTCCCTTACAACAATTCTTTTTAGAAACACACAACTTTGTTTACATTCACAAAGCCAAGTGACCTAAAAAAGTTGTTCAAGCGCCAACAGTATTGCTTTTAAACGCCCGTTAAAACTATATAGAGCTATTACATATTTGACGACGCATGACGTAACGACGCGTCGCATCTATTCTGAGCGTCGGGACGCCTACTAAAGGCGAATAACTCTAAATGACCCCGTGAATCAGACAAATTTGTCATGTTAATTGTGATAAAGATTTCTTTAAGATCACATGCTAATGACTAATAGTTTGTCACGTCAGAGCTTTGCACATTTCCATTGAAATACACCAGGCGTCGCGTCGGTCTTTTGAAAATCATTAGCGTGTTTTGCAAACATCTCGTTTGTGAAAAATAAGTAAATACAATTGATGTAATAACAATTCTATAAATAACACGATATTGAATGTTGTTGAGTTGCATTCTTCGATTATAAATCATCTACTGGTTAGTATCGTATTTACATTCAAGCCCCGACACTTCTTGCAACAATTTAATTATAATCGTCTTTCGAGGAATTTCCAACGTTACGGAGTCACAGGCGGAAAGTAGGCACGAATTGCAGATACACGATGTAATCTGTCTATTATAAGGAAATCGCACGTCCAACCTGGGTGCGAATCCCAATTAATGTCGATGCTGTTTCTTTTCAAATTAAACAGCTAACCTTGCGATTGCTAAACTGTGACCTAGCCTTTAGGATTATCTCATCATGATGATGCAATATACGTGAAAAGGCCGCAAATGTGGGATAGAATAATTTATTTCTGCGTCATATTTGCTCAAGATGACAATTTCGATGATTTTCAAGAGATCTTGAAGTAAAGTTTTGATGTTGGCCACTTCCGTTTTGTAACTGGAAATTTCTAAAGCATGAGTTTACTGTAGAGACTGATAAAGGATTTCAGGATTTATTTCAATACAACAGATGCGACGACATAAAGAGGACATTCCTCAGTACAAATTTAAGCCTTTCCATCTACTCAGTTTATTTATGCAATGATACTTAACGATTCGCGAGCGTACAATAAAAGCTAAGCTTAATGGACTTATAGGGCTACAAGTTTTAGATGTATGCATTTTTATCAGCGTCGACGTTGCTTAAGTAGCCATTTTACATTTCACTGTAAAAGTTTAATAAAAAACTATTTTATGGAGAAGGCTGAAATACATAAAATGGAAGGAAAAGTAAGAAAAAATAATTATGAATTTTAGATGAATTTTTTCTTGCCTTTAAGTGTGTTTATAATAAATTATAAGGCTAAAACCCTAGCCCAACCCAACCTAATTATGTTGAGATGGAATGTACATTAAGCCCAGCAAAATACTAAATTTTGTCAATATTTTTTCCTGTCATATGCGAAAGGATAGAACCGCCATTTTTGCGTATTTATTTTCGGAATACCATCAGATATAACCCGTTAAAATTACATTTTATAAATTTAACAAATTAACTATTTATGCTTTTTTATAGAATTTAATTTTTTAAATGTTTAAATATTCAGTTGTAATAATTTTATTTTTTACGTAGATATTATATTGTTTAGTTTTTGATAATTTTAGTTGCTGTTTCGGCTTTACTTATAACTATTAAACTGCCAGTTGAAATGTCTATTTGTTATTCTTTAACATCTTGAAGCTTTATTTTAGGTTTTTAACTATGCAATTGTTTATTAGTGAAATTAATTTACTTTTTTAGTTATTTAACGTCTAGTTGTTGAGCTTTTTTAATTGTTGAACTGTTTATTAAATTAGAAAGTTAATAAATTAACTATTTATACATTTTCTTTGGTAATTAATTTTTAAAATATTCAATTGTTTATTAGTTAAATTAATTTATTTTTTAGTTATTCCATGTCTAGTTGTTGAACTATTCATTAATTAATTGTTGAACTATTTATTAAATTACAATTTTAACCAATTAATAATTTTTACCTTTTAAGTAGGTATTCAATTGTTTAGTTGTTGATAGTTGTAATTGTTGCTTCGGCTTCAGTTATAACTGTTAACCTACCAGTTGAAATGTCTACTTGTTATTCATTAAAACTTTTTATTTTCTCTGTAGTTTTTTAACTATTTATTCAATTGTTTATTAGTGAAATTATTTTACTTTTTTAGTTATTCATTGTCTAGTTGTTGACCTTTTTTAACTGTTGAACTGTTTATTAAACTTCAAAATAAACAAATTTTTTGCTGTCTTTTAGAAGTTTATAATTTAACTTTTCAAATGTTTAAATATTGTTTATGAATGAACCCAACAATTTATTTTTTACGTAGATATTCATTTGTTTAATTGTTTGAGCGTTAATAGATTTAGCTGTTGTTTCGGTTTTAGTTGTAGCTGTCGTTTCAACTGTTAATTTATCAATTCTTTTATTAAATGTATGTATATTTGTTATTTTATTAAATTACGTTTCCTTATCTTTTTAACTATTCAATTATTTACAAGTGAAACTAATTTATTTTTACGTTATTCAATTGTCTAGTTGCTGAATTGTCTAGCCTTTGAACTGCTTATCCAATTAGAAATTTAAGAAATCATCTATTTTGCCATTTTTTAAAATTAAATTTTTTAATGGTATTCAGATGTTTATAACTGAAGCTGACAATTTTATTTTTTACGTAGGTATTCAATTGTTTTTGTAGCCTGTGTTTTATTCATATGTCTTTTATTTATTTCTCAAATTATTTTTTTATTCAGTTGTTTAGTTGTTGAACTTATTCCCTTTTCAGCTGTTGAACTATTTATCAACAAGAAATTTAACAAATTAACTATTTCTGCCATTCTTTAGAATTTAAATGTCTAACAGTTTTATATTTTATGTAGATATTCAATTGTTTAGCTGTTGGAAGTTTTAGCTGGAAATTTCTTGCAGTTAAAAGCAACTACACTGAAGGTAGTTGCTGTTTTAACTGTAAAAGAAATTTCCACCATCACTATTGTAAGGATTTTACTCTTTCTCATTTTCCTTCGAGTTGTCTCTTTTATGGACATTCCCTAATTTACACAGTTTCTAAGTTCCTTACTAGAAAAAAAAAATCTGTAATATTTATCCATACTTTTACTTCTTATGGAAGTATATACCTTCCATCACTTTAATTTTTAATTTACTGCATTTAATAATGCATAATGATGGTTTAATTTTCGAATGCTTATAATTAACAATTTTATTCAGATTTTTCTGAATTCAAAATTTCTCGCAAAGTGGAGTTCAAACTGAATAATTCATCTGTAACATGCACATTGCTTGTTAAACGCTATTAATAATGGATCTTGACCGTTACAACAGGTGATGTGAAATTAGGCAGGGATCTTCTGAAATCAGGAGGCAAGGTGCAAACTTCGAACACGTGCTCTCTAAGCAGATGTTTTCCAAAACGACAGAAGACAGGTGCTCGCTTCGCATCGAATCTGAAATCTTGTCTTCTATCGGATAAGGGTATAGACGATTTGTTTCTGTCCGCATTTATTTGTGCAATTACCGTTTCGAGCGAACGTTATGGAAGAGTTATAATAATAATTGATGTCTTGAACGTATTATCCAATTTGCCGTGTTTTATTGTTTGATACTGACGTGACTTGCCTTATTCGTGACGTCACTTCCTATATTGTAATTTATTTCCACTTTTCTTTTGCTATCGGCGTTCGACATGGAATGTTAAAATGAACGACTTAGCTGAAAAACTAATATAAATTTTGTTTCAAGAAACTGAATTTTTGTAATTCAGTAATTTTCACGTTTTGTTTTTTGATAAATATAATTAATATAATAAATGCATGTTTATTTAAGAATGAAATAAAAAAATTCTAGTTGTTTTTGGATGAGAGGTAATGAGTCCAAATGGATAAAAGCCTAAATTAGAAAAGAAAAACCATGTCAAATTTCCATCGTTACTTCGTGCTTTGTTCTTCAATAAATAAAATTTGTTTGAATGAAATTTGCCGGTTAGGCGTTTGATCATGAGATCGTGAGATGTCGCTAGCGGAGCGTTAGAAAAACGTACTTTTTTCTGCGGTGGACGGAAGCGAAGGAAGTGAGCAAGGTTTTCCCGGGCGATTCAACGGAAAATAACAAGTTTAACGGAGCTTGAAAAATAAATTTAGTGATTTGTGAGTTTCTACGGTGACTCCGCGTTTTGATATCGGTGTATCCGTTTTCTGATTTTAAATTACCACGTGTTTGCTAACTTCGTATTTTGTGTGTAATAGTAGTAGTGTATTTTTTTCGTTCATTATTAGTAGAATTTCGAATTCCGAAATACGTCTTTTTCGATTTTTTTTTTTTTTTAATAAGTTAACTACGACAGTCATTGTTTAATGTTTATATGTTTGGTTCTTCGGTTCCTACTGAATTTTTTTGGTGTTATAGCGGCTGATAACGAAACCAATGACGTGAGTACATTTAGAATTATACAGGTTGTAAAATGATGAATTAATAAAGCTTGCATTAATGAATTAAATTGTAAAATGAAATTTGACATATAGAAATTTAGCATGAAAAACGAACTTTCTAACATTGACTCCCGTAGTTGTTTTACACAAAAAATTGTAAATTGTTTGGTGTTTCAGAATTAAAAATGGCATCTCGTGCGTTTTGATTTTTGATTTTTAGTTTTCGGATAAAACGCGAAAAACTATGGCAAACTCGGAAATAATAGTAGCGATTGCGACTTAACGACACAATATTAAAAAATAAATAATAATAGTAATATTTTTTATCCTTCTGTTTCTTTTCTTTTGGGTTTTTGATGCGATATGTGAAGTCGAGATAAAATTAAAGGCACATTTTCTTAACAAAATACATAATCGAAACGAATAAAAATCTAAAAAGAATATTCTTTATGAATACAGATTTAGGCAGACGAAATGTGCCTTTAATTTTATCTCGACTTCACATATCGCCCCAAAAACCCAAAAAAAAAAGAATAATAACCAAATTCACCGGCGAAAAGAAACACAGAAAGCATCAATAATATTTTAATGACTCAAGACACACACATAGAGAAAAAAAATTTAACAACGTAAAAAGTAAATTAAACTCATTGAGTAGAATGTTTTGTTCGATTTCTGCATTATTTAGTTTTCTTGTGACAGCTTTAAGGATATTTATGGATAATTATACGATAGAAAAAAATGGGGTTTGTAAACTGATGGTGTTCTAGCAAGAGAATAACTTGACAAATAGACATATTCCAACTCCAATGATGGTTCATTGAAAAATATATAATTTTTAAGAAAAGTTAAAGTGTTTGCATGTGCAACTTAGTCAAGACCGCGGGTCGGAAAACAAATATCATATCAAATTGTGGGCCGGACTTCTAATTCTAATTTATAAAAAAAGACCTTTATTTGGCATATACTATTATACATTGACATTCATATTTTTTTTATATATTTACATTTTATGTCTTGCTCTATTCCTGTTCCGACTACCCTCGCCTTTACCATATTGAACGTTTCGGTGCCCCCCCCCCGTGCGTTGATGCCTCCTCCATTTTCTACCCATGCTCCATAGTAAACAAATTGGCTCCTTAAATAAATAAATAAATAAATAAGGTTCGCTTTCCCGACCCTTTAATTTCCATATTGCGTTTTCTCAATTTTTTTCTTCACTCTTAATATTTCAACCCCCTTCCCCGTCTCGCTGAAGCAGCTTCTGATTTATTATTATTATTATCTAATTTATAAGGGACAGTGTAAACAGAAACAGTTTAATTTCAAGGAAATGATATTAAAAATGTTTAAACATTGTGAAGAAGGATTGTTGTAATAAAAAATAACTCTAAATATGTATGTAACCAGGCTTTCTATCTCCCTATATGGGTAACTTTCTTAGTATTGAAGATACAGGATCGGTAAAATTAGCAAAGAAATTTGAAGAATATTTAACAGTATTTTCAGATTTGTCAGTTATTGTCAACTTTTGAAGATGGCAATTGGTAGCAATTTTTTCGTTTAATTTAATAATCTATGAAATCAGAAAAAAATAAGCATTTCAATGAAGTCATGGCCAACTGAGATTGCCATTTAAAAAAAGAAATTTTTTTATTTTATATCTTGATAACTAAGTGCGCAATGAATTTTTAATTAAGATTATTAAATTTTACGTAAAAATTGTTACCAGTTGCCATTTTTAGTTTTGGTCTACCTTCAATGGTTACGAAGATATGTACAACTGAAAATTTCGGCAATTTTCGATTTTTTAAAAATATCTTCAATAGTTGACAATAACCGAGAAATCTGACAAATACTATTAAATACTCCTCAAATTTCTAAGCAACTTTTAGCCGATCGTGTATCTTCAATACTAATTATACCCATTTTCTATCTCCCGATATGGGAGATAGAAAATGCAGCCTGTATGCATAACATGTTTCTTAAAATTTCATTTTTAATTCATGTTTGCAATATTACGAATTAAAAAAATAATAATAATTAAAAAGCCGCCCGTTATCCACTCTGTTCTTCATTCGAATTATTTTGAAAAATGAATTTCAATAAATAAATCTTTTAGGTTAGATGCAAGTGCTAAAAATTTAAAACTTATGAAAAAAAATATATATTACGAATATCTCAAAAAATGTCCTTTCAAAAAACGCAATAAAAATATTTATTACTGTTATCCACTCTGTTCTTCATTCGAATTATTTCGAACATGAATTTCAATAAATAAATCTTTTAGGTTAGATACAAGTGAACATCGATGACGTCATTATTTAAGAATTGTCAAACATAATGTCCATGAGTGATAAATAATGATGATGATAATAATTTGTTGCAATAATTGTGTAACATTTGTATCATTAGACATCGTTCCCCGAGAAATTAATAATTTGTTATGTTTTTACTTTAATTAAAGTCGCAATAAATGCTGTGTAGTTGGTAGCAGTTGGTAATTTACCCAACCCAATTTTTAATCCGCAAAAACGACAGTTCATACTTTACACTTTATTGATGTCAGTAATATTAGTTATTTTGAAGTTTATTATATTCTAATGAATTTTCTTCAAAATTTTATTTTGCTCATATGATACGCTTCACTCAATAGTGTAATAATAAATATTGTATAATAATTTTAAAACATTCAGTATAGGAATGTGAGTTCTAAAATTTGATTACAAAGTTTTCAATCAGTTTGTGTTGGAATAACATTTTTGTCGATTTGTATTTTTTATTTATTTATTATTACGTTTGAAGTTTATTCTAAAGCTCAACTCAAATTTAGAACGAATAGTCATTAGAAAGTATTAATAACGCACTAATTGTAGGAAGACGAGATTGCAAGTTTTTGATCTTCGCTTCGCTTTTTTTAATAAATTCCCTAAAAGCACTAAAATTAAGGGATTGCACATTCCAAAAGAGGACATGTTCAATTCCAGAAGATTTTTGAAGGGCTTTTGTGATCTTTATTTTATTTAATAATGATATTTGTTTATAATTGTAAAATTGTGACAGGTTTACAATATTATTAAAATAATACTAAATTATAATTCAGAGTAACGTGGTTTACGACAGATAAGTGCGTTAACACGAATTGCATTAATACCATGTGTGTGTCATATTGAAGCACGGACTAAAAAATATTTAAGGAAGGAAGTTAGATACATTATCACTTTTTGCCAAATTTTGCAGTATTTCGCATGTTTCGACCAAGATAACCGATGCCTGCTATTACGTCTAATTAATTACTAATTAGTTATCTTTTCACACGCAAGTGAAACTTAATAACCAATTAGTGTGTTTACGGTAATTTTCGAGTTGTACTCAAAAAAAAAAAATTGCTTCTTATGCACTTAATATATCGTACGCTTATTAAGTGGACATAAAACGGTTTATTAAGGCGCGTTGCTAACGTTACGCGATTTTATTAAAAATTTATAATGGGACGCGTTTTACGAATAACTTTGAGAAATGTTCCCCACGGGATTAAATGCTAAGAGCATACATACGGAATAAAGCGAATCACTGAATAAATTCCTAGTTAATTTTAACGTATGTCGCTTGATAAACTACACTAATTCAATAAAATTACAACAGGAAACATGTATGGAGGAAGCCTTTGGATATTTATTTAAATTGTCAATTTTCTTATTAATTATTACAAATAATAAATTTTT
>JAFFZR010010682.1:0-21397 GCA_018397195.1 Lethrus apterus | reverse complement strand
AATTTCGCCAAATGAGTTTGCGCAACCGTTCGAGCTGAAGCCTTCTTGCGCGCGTTGAAATATTGCATTTCCGCCTTCGTCCTCTCCTGGACTGCTGATGTCGGATGTGCCATCTTAGCCGCTGCAATACCCACCACGTGGTCGAGGGACTTTTTAATGTTAAACAGAAACACTGATATGTTGATTGTACAACAATACGGGTTTAAAATCCTCGTCGCCACTGTGATGTATTTTACAATTTTATTAAAACACACAACTTTTAAATAAATGCTTTATTTCCACCAGGTTAACAACGACTGACTGCCACATACATATATGTACAAAAATCACTTACCATGATAAGAACATCAGATGATGGTTTTGTGAGCCATATGAATGGGAAGAGAACAACAAAAAAACTATATAAATCATTACAAATACAAAGTGTATAATAAAAATATATATACAAAATTTTATTCGGATTCTAAAAAACTAAATAAATTCAAAAAATGACGTTAATATGGGCCGTTGACAGAATTAAATAATTTTCACCAAACACTTTCAAATCAAGTTTATTAAATTAATTTGTATAACATTTCACTGTTACAAAAAATCGTTAAACGATGCTAGCAATTTCAGTCCGTTTAATAATAAATATAATTAAAAACATAAATTAAAGTGCTAAATTTGATTTTACATTTCATTAATCAATCTATTAAACGTTACGTCAGCTGGGAGTTTCAATTTCATACGAAAACATCTATTATCTGCCCCAAAATGTTTGAAAACATCTAACTAATTTTACGTATGGAATAGTTGGCGAGAAATTTCATGATTTATTATTAGTAATAAACAAAATAAATATTACAAACTTTACTAAAATCAATAACCTAAAATATTGCCGTATATTCCGAATAACGACTGGTCTTTTTCATTAATGAAGAGGAAGGCATGGCGTCTCAAATAACTACAAATACAATTTTAAATACGGTGACTTTTCTTACAAATTGTTGCAGTTGAAAGTATTTCTTTGTTGTAAATTGTTGCTTCAAAACTTGTTTTTGATTTTAATGTAAAACTTTCCATTAGCGCTTGAACAGTTGATCAATTCAAATTGAAATTGAGAGGAATTTTTGTCTTCAAAAAAGTTTTTAAAATTTTTTCAATGTGTTTTTATAACTTCATCGTACCATTCTTTTGTTAAATTTGGTTTGATTTCAATAATCATCAGGTTTATAATATAAGGATTTAAATGATTAGACTTTTCTCGTTTGGCTAATAAAAAAGCGATCAAATTTATGAAAAAAACAAGTAAAATTATTTTTATAGCGATTTCAAAATGGGCTACAATTTTGGGATATATTCTTCCGAGACTTAACTTTCTATTAACATGTCAAAACGCTCTGTATGGCTTCTATTTAATATTAATTCTTGGGTCGTTCTAGATATTAGAATTATTTTCATTAGATCTCGTATTACCGTGATAAGTTTAAAAAGCTTCAGTCTGTAATATGTCTTCATTTCACGTTTCTTTATATAATTATAATTATGTAAAATAATATTTCATTTTAAATTTGGAACAAGATGCTAATACATAATACATTAAAATTATTCATGCGTTTATGCAAAAAAAAAACACATGTTATAGTAGTTTGCAAATTATTTCTTTTTTCTGGGAAATAACTTCTTTGCAAATACATGAATTGATAAGTAGACTGTTAAAAATACAGTATTTATTGGTGTTTTCCGTGAGTACACAATATAGACGCATACAATTAATTCTGGTAGACACATGTAGTTGTCACGACAAGCAGTAGCGGGATGATTAATGCACTGCATTGAATATATTTTATTGATGAACACAATACATTTTACCTTATTCATTAGCTGGCATTCCAGTCTGGAATGAAAATTTTCCAATAATTCAATATGTCAACAGAAATAAAAAAAATAAACTTTTTAATAATCATTTATTTTTGTATATACGTAATCTACTTACAAATTAAATTTAAATATTTGAAAATATTCAAATATTCCGTGGAAGTATCAAGATGCTGTGAAAATTCTCCTGGCACCACGAGCTGAAGGCAAGCAACTTCATTCATATCAGACGAGCAGCACACATTGCTTTATAAGTGACTTCAGCTCACTGTATATCAAAGCTTTAGATATGACCTTCCAGTTTGATATTCGAACCGAGTTCCAATATCGTCATATAACCTAATCAAATTTTAATATATGATGCATTTTTTCTACAGGAATATGTTGCATAAATGCATAAAATAAACTGAATTTTTTTGTAAAATTCGAGTAATTTTTAAATTATGTTGCTTTCAAACAAAATGACATTTAAAAATGCAAAGTTTCAGAATAGAATGTCATCCAGTTCAACTAAAATTTAATGTTAATATATACATTTTATAAATTTTATTTTATAAAGTCAAATGACTTAATTATATTTGACTATACCATGCAATTACGATAACACAACACTGCTATTGAATAAATAATATTAGGTTGATTTATTGTAAAAAATAATGTTAGCTGTTCAAAACCTTCAAAAAGATTTCAGTTTTTATAAATTAGAAACGCTCCGCCATTTTATACGAACCAATTACACGATTAAATGGTGTAATTTCCGTAATTTAAATTGAATTTTATAAGAATGCATTTTCACTTTGATATATTAAATTTTTCAATCGTGACTACTTGGCGAAACTTTAAATTTAATTCCGCGAGCCATTCAATACCTTGAATGGTTTCAAACTGAATTGAAATTTAAATGTATGTTTGCGTACAAGTCGTTTTTAGTATATTTGAGAAGACAGGTATTTACTTACATTTATGTCCGGATTTAGAACATAATGGGTATTATATATTTATTCTTGCAAAATATTAAAAGTTTTTTCTAAATCTACGCTAATTTATGAAAAGGGTTTAAATAAATAACGAATAAAACTGAGTCTATTACAGTTTTAAACATTAAAAGGTAAATAACTTGCAACTGATATTACAAAACAATTCTTTTATAAAATTATTAATTAACATTTAACTTTATCGGTCTTAAAATTGAAGCTATTTTAGATTTAGGTTTTCGTTTATAGAATTGGTTCTACAATTGTTTATTCGGCAAGATCTTTATTAATACAAAGAATGGTATCGCAAAACCACTGTATGCAAATGCCCAATACTGTAAGATCACTAGTTCTGTTTACAAATGTTTTCAGGTGAAAATTATCGCACGCGCATCTGCTTCCATTTTAGCAAAAGCCACACAAACACGAACGTGTGGAAACTACGACTTTCAATTTAAAATTTTGTTTACGTCACCTGTTACCTTTATGTGAAACGGAAATTTTAAAATCCGCATTTATTTGGGCTAATTTCCATTAACCGGTTTTATTAAAATTGTAAATTTATTTAATGAAATTGAAAATTAATCATTTACAAAAATAAATAACACATAATATCTGCGAAGACAAAATGCAATGAAGAGAAATAGGAAATACTGATAAAATTTACTACCAAATTACCTTGTGAGATTCTCCAGTGAGTTCTGCGAAACGTATCAATAAACCTTTGAGGAATTGTAGACTCGATAACAATTTTATTTTAATTTTTACTTATCTTTTATTCTTGAGCAAGCAACCATTAAAAAAATGTTATATGTAATACACACAAATATATAAAAATGTAAATTAAGAAATAATAATAATATTCGAAAGTTTCAAAATATTTTAACTTTCACTACATATGTTTCCGCCATACAATGGCTTCATCAGGTGGATGATAACTAACATTTTTGTGTTCTATCAATTCTTTATATACAAATTCGGGAAACATATGTAGTGAAAATTAAAACATTTTGAAACCTTCGAATATTATTATTATTTCTTAATTTAAATATGCGAGTTTCAACAAGTATCCTCTTCGTCAATCAATTATATAAAAATGTGTTTCGCAACGTGGGAGGTAATTTTGGGGATTCTAAAGTTTGTAGACATTTTAATTGATTTGATGGAACAAATTTATAGTAAATTTTTTTGTGAGAAACATATCACAAAGAATACGATCTAAAATTGCACAATGTATTTGTAGTACACAAACCTGCGGAGTATTGCGTTGAATAAATTACACAGTCTACGGGATGTTGTTTAAACATGTTTACTAAAATGATAATAATCTGCTTGCAGAAACCGCCAAGTCATAAACATGTGTTTGTTGTCGTCAATGCCAACATATTCGTTGATAAATGTGTGTAGTAAAGGCCTGTCAATGCACGTACGTGAATATGCAATACCATAACATAATTTGATCGTACAACCTGACAACTCTGACAACGCAGACCGCATAGTTTACTGCAATCCAATACTAATACTGAATTTTTTGAATAATTACTGTTCACTCAATTAAATTAACTACAGAATTAAAAACATTCATTTGAATTCAGTTATTTTATAAAACAAAGGAAATTTATTGAAATAACTTAGAGAATATTTCTTTTTATTATTAAATAAATAACGAAGAAATCTTTTCGAACATAATTAAAACTTTTCATCCGTGTAATATGTTTCGCTAAATATAAAGATGTTTCCTTGTGAGCAATTTTTCTAAAAATACACACAACTGAAAAAATGTTACGAAATTTATAACGCCGTTTTAATTAAAACCCGGTATCTCGGAGCGGAAACTGTAATATTAATAATACGAAATTATTAACAAAGATAAACGATAAAATGCGAAAGTTCATACAAGAAAGGGTGAAACAATGTAATATTTTTCTTCGTCATTTCCTAAATCCCATAAGTTAAAGAAAAGAAGTAGATATCTGGCTAACACGTACATAAAGTTTGACAGATGAGAAACTGGGGCGGCTGGTTTGTTTCTTGAAACTTCGTATAGTGTAAAATCGAATATGTATACGATATTCTGATTTTATGTAAAGTAATAAAGTTTCTATTAAATACATTTATATTTATATACATTTTGTGTGTATGCTGTTATTTTTAATATTCATATATACTTTTACGATATATTGTTTGTTCCCTCTGCTCACCCTGTGAGTTTTCAAACTCTCATATAGCTATATATATATATATATATATATATATGGATTCAGATATGGACGAAGCGAGTACATTCGAGAAATAAAGAATTTATCAATTAATCACAAATTGTAAATTTTTTTATTTTGGACAGGTTTGTTTTTCGTAAAATAAATCTAATAATTCCCATTAAAAATACATATTTACAAAATCAAAATTAAACAATAGATGGCGCACTTAAAACTAATCTTGTAAGCTTATCTACTTAAAACTAAAAGACAAACGAAAATTTACTAAGAATTTCATCAAGATACATCTGCTAACGCAATTTATTTTATGTTGTTTTAATTCTCAATAGGTTTATTAAAAGAAAATGTTAACGAAACGTTAATTCCGAATCCCATGCCAATGGAGTGAGATAATCCAAAACTTTCAACCGAATGCCCAACTCCTCTTATCTCTTTCTGACCATTCGTAACCTTAACGTGGCGTGACAGAAAACTCGCATTCTCTGACGTTGTGGTCACAGCTTCGTGGATAAACGTGTTAATCTGCGCTATTCGTTTGTGCCCTACACTTGTAGCCTATCATGCTCATTATTATATATTACATACCTTGTTCATTTGCGTTTAATTTAATAAACATTTCCACGTCGCTTGGTTTTGTTATTATGTACGTTGCTAAAATTTACAGTTGAATGATTTTACTGTGTCGGTGTGTACGAGCATATAATTGGACGACTGTTAATAGCTTCAATTGTTGAAAGTAACAATTTATTTTGTAAATATTAAAAAAATATTTTTTACGGAATTGGTACATCAACTTCCATCTTTCCTGGGTGGAAGTATAAACTCGAAATAGTAAGCTTAGAAAATATAAGATGTAAGACAAAATAATATTTTTACAAATCGCTACGTTAAAAAAGATCTATGCTAAAACGAATATTCATTCACCAATCAACAAAAACGAGGGTCAATGTAATCATCCAATGTTTAATTTAAAATAAATGGAGGAAAAAAGAAAAACTAAACTTTCTGGACATAAAAGTCACCATGATAACATTGATAACATACCCACATGGAACATAAAAATACAGTGACAATACAATCAATCAAAAATCCAATCACTCTCTACAGCAGTGGTGGCCAACCCCGCGCCCGCGGGCATAAGTGCGCCCGCGGTTGGTCTGTTATGCGCCCGCGGCAAGGTTTCCAAAAAAATAATTTAAAAATATCATTTTTTAACTTTTCTTAATCGTATGAAATAATAATTTTAAAATAAATAACTAATAATAATTTTATTTCCATCTGTTTTATTAGTTTGAGTTTACTGCAAATCTACTAAAATATCGTTTTTATCTACTGAACGAGAATTGTAATTTACAAAATTATAAAATTATAAACCTTTGATCTACCGACAACAGTTGGCACGCTCCGAGGGTGTGATCAACTCGAATCTGATATGGATAGGTGCTCTTGGTATTCACTTCAAATGGACGAATCTTTGGATATAACGGGGACAGCTTAATTAATGATAATAACGAGAATGATTTTCGCAGATTACTCTGTGATGGAAGAAATGCTTTGTTTTTTCCAGTGAAAGAAAGAACGAGAGCTGAGGATGTTTATTAAGTTTTTAAACATTTTGTTTTGAAACGAAAACTGTCCCTGCACAAATTATCTTCAATTACAACTGATGGAGCTCCATCGATGATCGGTAGAAACAAAGGATTTATAACCTTGTGTAAAAAACCATTTCCAAATTTTTTTGCTTACCATTACGTAGTAGACCAGAGAGTTCTGTGCTCTAAAGTTCTTTCATTTAACCATGTTTGGGATAACTACAATCATAAATTCTATAAAAGCTGCGCCATTACAGCACAGAGTTTTCAAAAAACCACTGGAAGATGATGATGCTGAGAATTCTGATTTACTAACTTATACAGAAGTGAGATGGCTTGACAAAGGCAAAGTATTAGAACGTTTTCCTAAGTTGATTGTTGAAAAAAAAATATTTTTTGAAGAAAAAGGGGAAATTTAACTACTCTTAAAGATCATAACTGGCTAAGTGATTTAGCTTTTTTAGCTGACATTTCTCAGAAATTAAATTAGTTAAATCTTGAACTGCAAATAAAGATTTAAAGGTAAATTAACCCTTTGGACTTCATATTTTCAAAAAAATCCTTGGCGCATTTTCCTCAAATGTCAAAAATATTTCTAGAAAATCAATTAGATTTCCGAATTATTATCTAACTAGCTATCTAACTAAATTAAGTAATGAAATAATTAGTTAATTTAACGATTTGGAACTGAAATTACGCACTGAAGCTAAAATATTTTTATGGATCGACTTATCTAAGCGAAGCCACGTTTTCTTCGATGCAATTTATTAAAAATAAGTTTAGATCACGACTTATGGATGAAAATTTGAATGATTGCTTGAGAATAGCAGTATCAAATTACAGTCCTGATTTTGTGTCAGTGTCAACCTTCTCATTAAAGAAGATAATATATTTCTCTATTTTATATGCTACCCACCTAAAAAAAGGGTCATCGCGCTGTAAACATTTTTCATTGCGCACTTGCTTTCAAAAAGGTTGGCCACCGCTGCTCTACAGCATAAACAGACTGAATGCTCATATACCAAAATACAGCAAAAACAAATGGAAACGAACAAATAAGCAAGAATTATTCAACACATCACAATTTGTTAGTAGAAAATTATAATAAATAATTATGTGTTTGTAGAAACGCGTTGATTAATTAAAGATGGGTTTACGCGTTACACGTTCGTAAAATTAAACGAAATAAATTAAATACGGAAACACTAAGAAGATAGCATCCATATATCAACTGTCAGAGGAAATATTAATAAAACCTGAACATTTTATTTTTACTTCTGACGTGCAGGTGATGTATGAGGGGAAACCATTGTATTTTCCTTCAAAATACTTCCATCAGAAACGTACACATTAAGAAATATTTTGTAATGTAAATTGCAGATTTATGTATGCAGATTTATTTATACCGTTAATGTAAACATTGTTCATTGTATGTTATAACACACGAAATTATGGACAACGTGAGACAATTACATTATTAATGGATCAGTATATGAAATCTCAAAGAACACCTCTTTATATATCATAATTGAACACAGTGTAAACGATAGCTACATAATTTAGTTATATAAAGCAATGATATTTTGTGTTCAGATTGAAGTATATAGATTGTATTTTTATTTACATAAATATACGTAACATAGATTAGGACGTAAAAATTGGAAATGAAATCACACTTGATAATTTCTCACTAGTTTTCACAGACAATGATTTCCTTGGCCTTTTCTTGTTTTTAAATTTACTTTCAGGCCTTGTAAAAATATATATTTAATTATAATCGTGAGAATTTACAAAGGTAAACATTGCAAAAAAGATGTATTTGCTTATACGATTTAGAAATTTTTCAATTTGCATTCATTGATTCATTAAGTAGAGTTCCATTTAATTTAGTTGGGTTCCATTTAATTTAGTTGGGCTCCATTTAATGTGGTTGGGTTCCATTTAATTTAGTTCGATTCCATTTAATTTAGATTTGAAGTCCATAGGATAATAAAATTCATTTAATTATGGATGAAAAAGATCAAACATCTTGTTATTTTGAAAAACAAAAACCTAAGTTGAGTTCCAGTTAATTTAGTTGGGTTCCATTTAATTTAGTTGGGTTCCATTTAATTTAGTTGCGTTCCATTTAATTTAGTTGGGTTCCATTTAATTTAGATTTGAAGTTCATAGGATAATAAAATTCATTTAATTATGGATGAAAAGGATCAAACATCTTGTTATTTTGGAAAAAAAAATTCCTAAGTTGAGTTCCATTTAATTTGGTTGGATTCCATTTAATTTAGTTAGGTTCCAGTTAATTTAGTTGGGTTCCATTTAATTTAGTTGGGTTCCATTTAATTTAGTTGGGTTCCATTTAATTTAGATTTGAAGTTCGTAGGATAATAAAATTCATTTAATTATGGATGAAAAGGATCAAACATCTTGTTATTTTGGAAAAAAAATTCCTAAGTTGAGTTCCATTTAATTTAGTTGGGTTCCATTTAATTTAGTTGGGTTCCATTGATTCATTACAATTTAAAAATATTTTCTTAATTGAAGTCAGTTATGAAAACTATTTATCTGAAAATATTTGCTTATGTTCCTCAAATACTATACAAGATTATAGAAGAAGATGAAAAGTGTATTGAGTAATATTGATAATGCGATATGGTAAATTATGCTGTAATTATGTAAAGCTATCTATTCATGCATACCAAGCATGTCACACATCACTGCGTTTGCCTGACCTACATACGATAACGTTCAGTATAAGGTTCCATGTTTAATGTTTGAAATCCAAGTTTATAATAATAAAGGAAAATGTAATGTTTGATTGAAACCTTAAATTTGTGTCAGTACGCCTCGTGCATGCTTACATGAATAAAATAAATGTTAAATATTGATTCTAGTAAAATAATGAATTTAATGGATTTGTTATATAATAACATTATTATGATTTCATTTTTCTAATATCTAACTTATACAAATTTAAGGAATAATTTTATAACTGTAATTTGTAATCTTTTTTTTAAATAGTGAAATGTTCTGGTTTCTTATTTTTAAGTGTTCTACTCATTTCTCATTACCCAAAATTAAATGAAACATCCTGTATTTATAATATTGAGTGAACACGCCCGACCATTAAACTATCTAGCGTAACTAGACGGACATAAAAGAGGGTGGATTTCCGTAAGTTTTAAAATTAAATTTGTTTTATGATTTTATTTACTTGCCAGCAAAATACAGGTCTAGCTTTTACGTTTAGTTTATGCGAGCTCATTATAATTTTGTTTCGTATTTTCTAGCCATAAAATAACATTAAAAAATACTCTTAAAAATAATTCTAAAGAGAAATTACTTTTGTTTATGTGATAAAGACCAGATCGCATATATGAAGCATAGGCGTAGTTAACCCCTCAAATTTGGTGGTTTCTATCACACATTTATTTAGAAAATATTAAAAATAACGTTTCTCAATAAATGCATGCATACATATTTCGCAAAAATTTTAAAATTGCAAGGGGAAAATTTCTGTTCCTTTGTTGATTGATGAGTTATTGTAGAATATCTTCAATGAGGACCCTGTTTACTAGTTAATTTTTTATATTAAGTATTGATTTTCAATAGCCAATCGTATAGATTAAATTTTGTTTATCTTTTTGAGAAATAATATCTTGTTCATGATGGAAATTTAATAATATTAACTTATTAGTTTCAGACAAGGCAGAACTGTATGTGGTAAATGTCTGTCGAAAATCAAAATATAAAATTAAATTACTATGGCACTGTGCAGTCTGCACGCTCATTCGTGTATAAAACAGTGTAATTAAAACAGTTTTTAACGCTATGGTATTAAGAATCGCGTTTAATGTATCATATCATCCGAAAATACCGGTGGGAGTGATTAAAAATATTTGAGATGAGAAATATTCATGTGTCTAAATATAAGGTCACTATTAATGGAAACGCGCACGTGCATCTAAGCGTAGTAAATAAATATTTAATTTACATTTAAAATGTTTGTCGTTTGCCACAAACAAACAAATCGAAACGATATTTATCCGTATAGTTAACTGATGTTTTGTAATATCCGCCAGCAACACGTGCTAAATATTTCCGTTTTTATCGGGTTGTAAAAATTTAGAACGTGCGCTTGAAAGTTATGGGTTTTCATTTAGGGAAATTTGGCTTTTTAACGATATGTGCTACACAAAATTAGCTCCGGGGTCAGCTAATATATCACGCACTTCCATTTTCATTATTAAGTTTATTGTGCGGTTACATTAAATTTTTGGCACACAAACGGCTTTTAATTTACAAACATGGAATTCAAGGATTTTAATTAAATAATAACTTTGTGAAAAATAGTTTTCGTTTGTAATATTCCAATAATGTCGTTGATATTTTACGTACTAAATATATAAAAGCATAACTAAATCAACTTAATACTGACACAAAATTCCATACAAAATAAAATTTAGATTAGATTTAATCCGC
This sequence comes from Lethrus apterus, assembly GCA_018397195.1. Taxonomy (NCBI): domain Eukaryota; kingdom Metazoa; phylum Arthropoda; class Insecta; order Coleoptera; family Geotrupidae; genus Lethrus; species Lethrus apterus. Next base: position 10,273 of record JAFFZR010010682.1, on the reverse strand, counting down.
TTTTAAGTCGATGAAAAAATCATAATTTAAAGAACTTTATGTTGGTTTACGTTTTTGTCAAATTTCCCAAAATTTAAATTTTTATTCTTTTCATTGAATTATTAAAATATTTAAAATTTTCTTCTGAGAAAGCTATTCAGTCCATGTGAAAATTTAACACATTGATAAATTCAATTCTGTTACGTTGAACTTTCTTTCATTTACCTAATTTTTCTCCTTAAAAAAAAGATTAAATCTATTTTACGATGATTCATAATGTTCACATTAAAAACATATTTTTGTGTTATTATTCATAGGTTACTAATAATTTGATATATTTTCTATATCTTGTAATTTTAAATCTTTGATTTTAAAACATACAAGCTGACATTTTAAATATAAAAAGGTTTAATTTTATGGTAAAGTGGATGCTGAGCTATTGTTCTTTGCTACGTTAGGTGTCACTTGGAAAAGGGTTGAAGGAATTGATGAAGCGACAAGGAAATTGTATTGGAATTGCTAATATTTAGCCAAATCTAAGACAAAAGCAATAAAATAAAATATAAAATAAAAAAATAATCTAATTGTTTTTATTGGATGTTTAAAAAAATCAATTTTAGTATTAGAGTGAAAATTATATTTACTGTTTAATAATAAATATGAAGATAAAATCCAGAGTTATTGTATTTTTAAAATAAAAGACTTTTATAAGACCTCCACGTTTTTAAATCTGCAAAACAAAACTGCCATTAAACGTAATACTTATTTTCCAAGAATGTATGCACAATTTGTTAGCTTATTAGAAAAGTTGTTATTTGTATAAGCTATCTTACATTTCAGAGAGTAAATTGTTACAAAAAAAAGTATGTAAACAGTTTACTAGTCGATGTCGTACTAATTTAAAAATAATAATATAAGCTAGATAGGAATTCCAAATTTGAAAATTCGCACGTATTTAAAATTTTCATAAATAAATGTTTGGTAGAATCTGCACTTATGCTCCATTTTTTATAGCGACGAGACTTGTGAAATTAAATTCGCTTAGACTTAAATGAAATTACATTTCAATATCTTACATTAACATATTAGGTATACAATACATTAATATCTAACTCTTACCGACTATATGCAGGATGTTCTTTAAATAAGTACAGATATTTTAACAGGTGATAACTGACCTTAACCCAAACCCGAATCCGCAAAAACGGCGGTCCTATCTTCATTTTAAATTTTCGAAAAATGTCAGTTTTTTTATTTTCTGGCACACACTTCAACATAGGACCGTCATTTTTGCATATTTGGGGTTGGGCTATTGTCAGCTATCACCTGTTAAAATATCTGTACTTATTTAAAGAACAGCCTATATTTATGTGAAATACATTTTAAATCAAGAAACGCATATTAACTTATTTGAAAATATACTACTAATAAAAATAATATAAAAAGGTGGATTACGATGTATCAAGATAGGGATAAATTCTAAATGTGTATTTCTAAATCTATCTAATTTATCTAAATATCATATCTTTCAACTAAAATGTGAACTTATTCATTAAAAAAGTGCCCATGTTGGGTATTAATTATAGTGTATGTATATATAGTTAGGTTATTGTTATTATTCTTTTCAGTCAAACTCACTGTCTAATAACAATACATAACAGACATCTGCTTCGGTTCATTTCATTTTCCATTTAATCAACAATGGATTAGACTACGAAATACTAGACCGTACGAGTAAATAGATTCAAACCGTTTAACTAAATAACAGTTCCAAACCAAGATCGTCATTAGGAACTTAGGAAATTGAAGTTGAAGACGGTGCACAAAATTTAATTAAGATACGTTTACACTGGTGCATATTTAAAGACCAATGGATTATGCAATGTATTATTTTTTAATGTTTACAAATTTTAACATTAATAATTTTGAAAAACTTAACTGTTTAAGTTATTCCATACGACGATTACTTGTGAGTTTAACTAACAATTTTTTTTAAGAAAAATGTTATTTTTAAATAAAAAAGTTTTTTTTTGCTTGTAACTCTTATTTTAAATTATTTTAAATAAAAATCAAAATTTTTGCCGTATCAATCAGTTGGGTAAATATTTGTTTTACATGAAATATAAAGAGCTTTTTCGATGGAAATAATACATAATAAATCATTTGACATTTTTCATTTTATTAATAAAATATTTTTCGTAGTTTAATAAATTGGTATGTGCATATTGGGCAAAAGCTTTGCTCTTTCATTAAACAAAATGAAAATAATTTTCTGCATAACTCATGTCGCATACACAAACAATAGTTCAAACAGTTGTTCTGGTAGCAATTAAAATAAACTAAATGATGTTCTAATTGTTTCGAATTACATTTTAATTTAAATATTTCGTTTGAAGCTTGACATCTCGATATTCATAACGACATGTATCATACATATAAATGTATAAAATTTCTAAAACTTATATTGTTGTTACTTCGAGAGAGAGATCGTTCGTATTTAAAGGAGCATCGGTGAAGGTAGTAACTGAAGACCACATTTGTGTTTTTGCATATTTTTGCAAATTTTAAACCAAAAATTTATTTCGACTTTCTCTATCATGTTGCTTTCCTGTTATGTAGGATCATTGTGTACTAAATGTAGTATAACCAACCACTGTTCTACTACCCTACTACCATACCGTAAATTTTAAATACATAGATTAAGCCACTTCCACGTTTTTTGCGGTCGAACTTTACCCGCGGACATCCGATGTATAAACCATTAAATATTTTTTGTGTCACGCCGCAATAAGTAAATTTATCATTTTTTCATTTCATGCGGAATATAAAGTATAATAAATATCGTGTTACTGGCATAAATTTATGATTTATATTCCTGGAAGTCAAAAGTTTGAATGAAAAATTATATCTTACGCTTTTTGCGTTTTCCGGTTTGAAGCGATACTAATTTAACCTGCATCCACTTTTCATTTCCAGTTTAGGTTTGTATGTACACAACTCGAGCAATTATAATTAACATTCCAGGATTCCTATAACTTCTGGATTTAATTACCTGTGTATTAGAGCAAGAAGTTCGTACGTTTCGATTTTAAGCCTTATGTATTTATTACTGGAAAAGCGATGAACATTAACGCCAAGATGGATTTACTTAAGTCTATCAGAAAGCAAGATATTAAGCTCGCACGAACACATCCTCAATAACAATTTCAGACAACTTTCCTAATATAGATTAGTTCTCGACTCGCTCTTCATGATCAACTTGAGCCCCTCAGAAGAATGTTTGCTGTAAATAACGATTCAGTAGCTTTTTAACTTAAACTAAATTGCGCCACTGTCTTAAATTATTTGAGAGAGTTTTTTTATTTACACACAAAGCGGAATATTCAAGTTTCTTAATTTAGAGTAATATTGAATATGTTTACAAATAAATGCCCATAATACAGATGTTTACAAATAGGCTCAGCATTTCTCACAGGAACTGTACTCATAAATGTAGTAAGAAAGCAGCAGGTATAAACATATGACAACGAATAGATTCTAATAGTTAACTGATTGGATTTCGTCGTTTAATTTTTGAATAACATTCCGTTATTGAATTGCATACGAAAATCAATAGTAAGACGTTTGGAAAATATCTCAAATACCTAGATAGGGAAAACCAATCACAAACTAAAAAATAAAAACAAAATATATATATGTTGGGTAATAATAATGCCAATAAAGCCAAGAATAATGAAAAAGCTAATAGAATCTACGTTCGATAAAAATATCTGTTTTCTCATTAATAAAATTACCAAGGAATTGGATTTGACGACAATATAGGATTTGAAGTGACTTAAACCAATCTACCCATTATTCTACTTTGAAAATATAATTTTCTCTAAAGTGTTCAACTAAATGACTTCAGATATAATTGTTAATACCAGTAAAGTATTTTATTACTTTAAACATAGATAAGTTTTACCAAAAATTTACATTGAAAAATGTACAGTAAAAATTTGAATAACAAATTAATAATAATAATAAATCAAAAAAAAAAAACATTGAATTCAGGTGGATGGGTCTTAGATAGATAAGATAGATAAGTTTTACCAAAAATTTACATTGAAAAATGGACATTAAAAATTTGAATAACAAATTAATAATAATAAATCAAAAAAAAAACATTGAATTCAGGTGGATGGGTCTTAGATGGAATTATGCCAGTGGGAACCAAATCAACCCAATCCATCAGCATCAAAATGATTCCAACCCCAATTGATCCAAGTCCAAGTCAAATTATTCATGGATTTGAATTCGATTAAGTTTTTTTCATTTGACATTCATCCAAATCATTCATCAAGTTGATGGGTAAACAAGTATGAACACGAATCTGAAATTTAATTCAAATTCTAATTCATAACGAGCTCGGTGACCACAATGCGATAAATACACTATGTAGTAGATAATTCTTTACTGAAAGTATCAATAAGGTAGAAACAGAGTTAATTACGTAGAAATAAATTAAAGCATAACCTAAACACCCAAACTTCCGGGAAGACGATCCGGGAATGTCGTTTAAGCGCACATTACAAACAGACAGCTCTGTACAAACGTCACAAGAACCAGGATATAGTTAGCATCTGTAATTATAAACTGGGTACCAACAAATAAAAATGCTTATTTATCCTCAACTTCAGCTACCGTCGGTAACAAATAATTAAATAAATAAGTAAATAATAAACAAATTTGTAAAGATCGGAAACGTGAAAGTAAAGAAGAACAGAGCGAGGAGTATTAAATGATATTTAATAAGAGTTTAAAAAAATAGGTCTCGACTAAAAAGTTGAAAAGTAATGCGGAAATAGTAATAAGAATACAGGTATAGAAGCGGACAAAAAATATCCGGGAAGCGAAATGAAAGATATACAATTTATCATTATAAAGGTTAAAATAACAACGTTTAAAAATCAAATGTGCAAAAAAGAAAAAATTGGAGAATGAAACGAAATAGTTGGGAAAAAGAAAAAAAAGCACTGGAAAAACATCGCAGAAATTGCGGAGAAAAGTGAGAAGAAACAATATTATAATGAAGAAACTAGAAGCACAAAAGTAAGAGAAAAGGGCACAATGGAAAAAGTGATACAAATAAATTCGAAGCTTATAAGCGCACAGAGAGTAAATAGGGAAGGAAAGTGAGCCATAATGTTAGCTGAGGTAGAGTCATGACTAAAAAGCCATAAATTAAAAGTTTGCAACATTTGTATAGAGAATGATATGTCAACTGAAGAACGGAAAGTACAAAGAGAATTGAAAAGCACAGCCAAAGGACAAAAAGATGGTGTTAACACCAACACCAACAAAAGTATTTCATATAAAAATATTAATCGCTGGGGCAGAATATTGATGGGAGAAGGAAGAACAAAAAGCAAAAATATCTGAAAAAAAGTAACCCCACAACGAGCAACAGGTTGGCTAGAAAACGTAGACGGTAAATTCAATCATACATAGACAAGAAAGGTACAAAGAATTGAAAACAATACGACAAAAACGAAAAAAATAGTGGAAAATAGAGCATAGAAAGAAAAATTCAAAAACAACGAAAATACAAAAGAAGGGAAAATGACAAGACATGGAGTCCAGAAACAACAACAAATTACAGCAAGATCTAAAATGTTTAAGGAAAATGGATAAATATGGAAAAGTATGCTTTACAAAAAACAAAACAAAAAAATAAAAATATAACAGAAATAGAAGAAAATTCTGGATTATTTCATTTCTTATTTTGTATTTAACTCAAATAATTAACGACTTTAATTTTTATCTGCCTACTTCAAAACAATTTGAAACACATCTAGTGACTAGTAACCATACATCCTCTGAGCTAATTGCATATTTTATCACACACATGTTAAGCAGTAAATAAGTCAGAACTGAAGTCTTGAAGTCATGGATTTTTAAAAATTTTTGTACGACAAATTAATTACCAAATTACACCCACATTTTCCTATATAATTTTTTTATCACTTTTATCAATATTTACATTTATTTTATACAATTCGTTCGTGATGTGTAAGATTATATACATTACGATTCAATAAATCTTGTACCGTTGTCGTAATGGTATTTATTTGTGAATTAATTACAGGAAACAAAGTTCCACATATAATTCGTCTTCGCTGCGGTGGATGGCCCTGTATGCGGCAGCGTCTTGAGGGTAGTGGGCTCCCATGGGGGTAGTTCAACCACAGAACACGTGGGCCTCGAACATCTTATTTTAGTGCACACTAACTTGGGCGATGCTGGCCGGAATTGCAATGCTTTCATTCGTATTGACCGACAGCCACGTTTGACCTCAGGTCTTTTCTTTTTTTTCCTTTCATTGTTTACTTTATGTTGCCTTCTTTCCGCTTTGTTGATTTGTCAGTGTAATTTTAATTAAACGAAAACAATAACTTGATTATAATCGTAGAATAAAATCGAACGCAACAATAAAGAAATTAGCGATTTATTAAATTTTAAAAGCAAACACGAATTCGAATGTTAAAGAAATTAGTCAATGGCTATTTTGTGATCAAATTTTCACTAAAATATAAACTAAATATTAATAATGTTTGGGCTCCATTGGCATTTTATAATTTAAAGCATTACTAGAGATTGTATGTACTCGCATGTGGAAGGGGCAACCTTACAACACATAGACACATAGAAAGAAACTAATATTATGGAAGGGAACATACTTAATTTTAAATATAATATTAAAATTATATTGTTATAATTTCATAACAATATATAACATAACTTAACTGTATCGCTGAAAAATAGAATTGAAAAGTAAAAATTTAAATCTTTATGTAGATAAATAGATACCAAAATACAGAATAACAAAAAATACGTTTTTAAATTAAACCTCGTACAACAGATTTAATTACTACGTTCAGAAATATAAAATGCCTGGCTAATTACACTACTAAAATCGTGAAATACGCCTCTAATAAAAACAATTCAGCACAGCCATTTCTCTACGTTAAGTGAGCGTTGTTAAATGGGTGGGTGAGTGTTGTACTACATGCTCGACGTGTTAGATGTTCTTCATTTGTGAATACTAGATGAAAAGCCCTTACAGCCAATTATCGCACGTGCGATGTATGCGCACATACATGTAGTGCATTCTAATCAATATTTGCCATTTAAAAGTTTCCTACTCTTTTAATTTAATTTAATAATTAGAGCAATTGTGTTTGTTAATTAAAACAATGGAGATTATTAATGAAGATTATTTCATATTAAATATAAATAGTTTTTATTATTTATTTACAGTTTTTTTGTTGTTCGTTTGTTTGTTACGTCCTATTTTAAACATTTACTAGAAGAAAATATTCTTTTGATATTTGTTTTTATTTATCGACCATTTCCAAAATATTTAAAGTAACATAAGAGATTTATAGGGATTTATGTTTTTTTTTTCTGAAATCTTAATTAATAAATGTTATTCTTTATAAGGCATTTATGGGATTATTTAGACTGCAATATCTACTAGAAATTTATATTAATTATTGTACAAATGAAAATAGATGTGAAATTTTTATTTAATTAATTATAATATACATTAAGAATTTATGCTGATGCAAGGAAATTGGGCATAAATATAGCATAAGTATGAGGAGTAATGGTAAACCTCTCCATATTTTCTCCAGTACTTATTTCTAAGGAGAAATTAATTAATAAACTCTAACCTAATTCCTTTATGAAAATTTAGTTATGTTCGATTAGTATCAAATTCTTGTAAGCATATTTCATCAACACAATTCAAAATTTAATTATTTTTTTTTAATTAATATTATTTTATATAAAATATAATTAATTGGAAAAAAGTAACCATTATTTTATTTTGTACCAAATACTAATCTTCCCTCGTAATTACATCATTTGTCAGAAGCATTATTAACGTTGTAAGCAGAAGTAAAAATATATTTCCCTTGAGTAATTTCAGCACTATTTCCTATATGTAGTATTTGACATATACAATTTATTTCGTACGACGAATGTAAATTTGCTATTTTAAACGTTAAAGATAGCATTTTAGGTTATTGTCAAAATATTCTACGAAAAGAAATAATCTTAATATTATCGTATTCATCACGACTATTTATCACATTAAACACAACAACAAATTTCTAAATAGAATCGTTTTGATCACTATGAAATTCATTTCAAATTTACATCATTCATTGTTGACAAAGTTATTGTATGTTGCTTAAAAGAACTATAAAAAAAATTTAATTACAAATATTGATAAAATTAGATATATCGGTTTGTAAATCGAATACAAATATCACAAATTAACGACACAAATGTGCTACGCAAGAGCGCTGACGCCGCTGACCTATCAACGAATCGATTTAAAACAAAACATAAAAATAAACATATGTAGTATGTAAACTGAAAATGTATGTTGAGTGGAAAAACATTTTATGTACGTTTACCATTTGCGAATCAAATTGCTTTCGGCGCGATTAATTGAAGAAAAATACGAATCATCATGTACACAGTTTATTTAATTATTATTTTCGCCAAAGTGAGATATAATTGGGAAATAAGTTATGACATTTGTTTGGTTATTCATTAGGAGATTGCCAATTTTAGGACAAAGCTGACTGAGTGAGAAGTGAAGAGCAAATATCACAAATTATATTTTGCATTATCATCAATGGATGTGTCATAAATCATAAAATATTGTTTTTTTCCTTGTTTTCGCCGGTTTGTTTGTAATATTTTTTTTTTTCTTTTTTTGGGTTTTTCGGCGATGTTGGTTATAAATTAAAGGCAAGTTTCTTTAACAACCTTTAAAATGCGCTCCTAAATTTTCAACGAAAAAAATACTGAAGATGCTGAAAATATTTTCAGCGAAACGTTTATATAAAAAATAAAGAAAATGTAAGCAGACCAAAACTTGCCTTTAATTTATAACCAACATCGGTGAAAAAACCCAAAAAAAGAAAAAACTTATTATAAATCATAAATTTGTAGTTTGTTCGTAAAAAATATGGAATATTCGTATCTACTAATTTGTTGCCGTTCTTCCCAAAGTTGATTTTGAACATACTTTTTTATTGTGATTTATGATTACTAAACTAAACCAGAAGCAAAATATTCCAATTTTCTTCATTTTATCCAAAGAAAATGAAACGAATAACAAGAAAGTTGTGTTCAGCTCAGACTTATTCTTCCCATTATTTTAAATTGAGAATAATTGCCAAATGTGGATAAGATTTTTGTCAATACTCTTACTTTTTCTTCTGATTCTTCTCTAAACTCCATCAAATTAAAAACATGCCCGTCCGAGCAAAACTGTATGTTTATCCACAGTCTGTAATACAATAGCTATTGCCCACGCAAAAAGTGTTCTGTAAAATATTATCTTAGCAAAGAGGAGGAAAGAAAGAAATCTATGAGAAAATATGGCAATAAATTTATATATGACAGAAAATAAATTAAGAAAATGTATGATTATTAAAATAATATAATATTAATAAAAAGCGTATACAAAAAAGAAAACTACAAATAAATAGAAAACATTACGTGCATGAATATATAAACAAATTTTAGAACTTGAAGACATGCATAAATATCGTGTATTTTCAGAAAAGTGATTAATTACTCAAAAGCGTCTGAAATTCTCAGGTTGAAGTAATGAGGTACTGCATGGTCAGGAAATGTTAACAATAGACTTTGCACGGCACACAACGAGTACAAGTTTAAAATTAATGTGGATTACAAACCGTAAGTTCATTCTGTGCTAGATTATTAGCTTTATTCACTGTACGTCAGTAGTGCATTTCTACAATACTGTCAAAAGCATTTTGTGTGCTACATAAATAATTGCAATTAGTAATAATCATTGCATTTTTTCACATAATAGCATTCACCGTCGTAGTAATCACAACGCTTTATTTTCATTAATTTTTTTACCAGTGACAGAATTTTGTGTTCAATTTTCATTCACATTGTTTTATGTTTTATTGTCGAAGAAACTATTCTAGTTTATGCTTTAAGATTATTTTTCTTTTTCTATAAATTTTTTTATTTATTATTTTTTTTTTATTTTCGTTTTACAATCTATCTATTTAGACATTCAGTAAAAATCAATGACTATAGAAACAAACATGCGAGCTTTATGCCCTTTGGCTCAAGCTCATTATATTTAACTGCCAGTTGATCTGACCTATTTGCTGGCTTATGCTACTACAGTTCCTTGGGAACATTGACCTGACCTTACTTAAACTACTTAAAACTTAAAAACTAGGTAAATCTG